>PITA01002461.1:36408-82162 GCA_004023965.1 Spilogale gracilis
CCCCCCCCCCCGTAACTGCTCAGATTGTGCTCAGGAGTTTGATTTCTGTCCGCAGGCAGGCGATACTTGTTTGCACGTTGCCGCACGCTATAATCACTTGTCCATCATTAAGCTCCTCCTCAGTGCTTTCTGTTCTGTCCATGAAAAGAACCAGGTCAGTGCATGTGTCCCCCCTCCATGGCTACCGGGCCCCTTTCCCACAGGGCTGGCAGGTGTGTTAGCGTAAACGGGGGGCAGAAGCTGCTGGGAGCCTCTGGGAGGAGGCCACTAGCTGGCCGTTGCATTGAGTTCCTGTGGTCGCGCTTTATCAGGCTTCCTGGATCCTGCTCTTCTCATTTCAGTGCGTATCTCCACATTTGCATATTGAACACTTGCTGAAGATCCTGGGGCAGGTTTTGCTCATAATGCTTTTACAAAGGAGACCACAAAGAGGAATGTGGCTTAATAAATAAGCAAGGGAATTCGGAGTCTCCTGACTCCCTGAGTTCTGTTTCTTGCACTGCGGCTTTAAGCTGATGGAGTCTTCCGTCGGTCTCTGTAAAATTGGGTATGAGATCTGCATCGGTGCCGTGTGCTGGTGGTTTGCAATAAAGCTGTGATTATTAGTGTTCCTTGGAAATGTGTATGATTTATTGTAGTTGAAGTTTTTTTAATGTCTTGGTATTTATTGATACCTAGGTGATACATTGTTTGGCTTTTCTGAGTTTGGGTGGAATTTTAAAAACAGATCCTTATTCAGATTAAGAGTGCCCCATAACAGTGGTTTCTAACTTCCACTGCATATTAAGAATCAACAGGGAAATTATAGATACCACTGCTGAATCCTACTGCAGTTTAAATGATCAGAATCCAGGTAATGGGATTTTTAGAGAGCGCTTGACCGAAGTGTGCAGACAGGATTGAGAGCCACTGGCCCAGCTAAATACCTAACCCTGTCATTCTCCAGGCTTCGAGTGGATTCTAGCTCATCAGGTTACCCTTACCCAGACCCTACAAACCATGGCAGGATGTCTCAGTCACCTGAGACCTTTGAGAAATCCCCATGCCTGCCTGTACACTTCAGAGCAATTAAATCAGGCTCCGGGGGCGGGACCCGGGTAGCTATAGTTCTTAAAGCTCCCCAGCTGACTCTAGGTTGCAGCCAAGGTTGGAAACCCCTGCTGGTGAACATCCCCCAGCACCCACAGCTAAGTGACTCAGCAGTGAACTAAAAACTCCCCTGGCTACTCCTGGGGGCGGAGAACCATGGAGCACCTAGATTTTCATGCTGTCCAGGGAAACACGTCACTCAGAGCTTGACCTGATCTCTCAGTGGGAGAGAACAGATTATTTCACATCTTATTTGCCTGATTTATTTATATCCTACTGCTTGGGGAAATACGAGTGTTCACATTAGCAAAGGGCTCCTCCTCAAGATGCCGTTGTCCATACCCTCCGTTCATAGTTGATTGAACCTTTTTTTTAATAAAGAAAATACGAACCTTATTTTAGGTTATTTGGTAAGAGGTTGAAAACTGCTGGTCTTAAGTGAACACTGATTTATTTTCAGTGACTCCACCCAAACGAAGAACACCCTGAGCCTGCAAAGTGATTCCCAGTGGGCTTTTTACCTTCCTACAGGGGAGGTGGGGCTGGGATTCCACCCCCACCCCCGACCCCAATGCTTGTAGAAGTAGCCGCTTTCTCCCAGCTTCTGTTCATTCTAGTAACTCAGAAACCAAAGGGTCCTCTGCCTGGGCAGAGGGACATGGTACAGAGCTCTGTGATGGCCAGCCTGCTGGCCCCTGGCTGTGTGCCCATTATCCTATCTTGGTGAAGGCTTCAGGTCTCGCCATTGTCAAAAGCCCCAGCCCAGCATTACCCCCTATACTTAATCATGTGATTTCTAGTATCCTCAGTCAGAAAGGGATGTGATCTTTGTAGGTCATTTTAAGGAGACCTCTTTCAAGAGAACCACGTAACACTTGAGCTAAGGGCCCCCTGTCAGTTAAAGCCAATCCTAATTTGAAGAGCTGCCACTAGGCCATGGGATGAAAAAGTGGAGGGCTGTAAGCCCTAATCAGATGGAGTTTAGCAACCTTTCTTCTGATTGATTTCAGGCTGGAGACACAGCACTTCATGTTGCTGCTGCCCTAAATCACAAGAAGGTGGTTAAAATCTTACTGGAAGCTGGAGCAGATGGGACCATTATTAATAATGTAAGTTAAGTTGCAATGCTGTTTCTAAAAATCATGCCCACCCCTTTCCAGAATGTTATGTCCTCACCTCCTGCAGGGCACCTAGCCTCACCCAGTCTTATTCTGCAAAAGCACAAAGCTCCCCAAACTTACTCTGTAAGAGTGGGGGTTCTGCTAAAGCAGAAGGCCACAGAGGTGGACTTGAGGGAACCTTTGCTCATGAACTGATGAGCCCTAAGGGGTTATCTTTAGGCTCCTGGCTCAAGTGAGCACATTCTGCCAGGAAAGGGAAGGTCATGGGTATCTGAGTAAACTGACAACTGAATGTTACTGAAAGTGAGATCCTGCCCTGCAGTCCTCAGAAAAGTGGCCACATGACCATCAGATTAATGATCCTCAAAACTCTCTTCTGTCTCAAAAATCACCTTTCCTTCTCTCTCTCTCAGTATCCCATCTACCCCTCTTCCTTCTCTTCCTAGGTCCTACGGCAGGTACTAGCTCAGACACCCTTTCTTCCTTGAGGCTGACCTGTGGTCTCTGCCCTCCTGAAGTCGCACAGACCCAGAGGGGATGGGGGAAGAACAGTTGTGTGCAGAGTTGCGGAGTATTAGAGCTGGCAGGCCTCCTGCATCCAGTCCCCACTTTCCTCCTCCTCCTCATAGCTCTCCTTCCTGTATTGGGTGGTACATCATCGTACCTGTCCCAGGAGGCCTTTCCCTTCTTTTGAATCCCACTGTTACCAACTCCTACTTTTTGGCTTAATCTCCCTAGAGCCTCTGATCCGGCCATAGCTTCCTAATTGTTCTTTATAATCCAGGTCCTGAGACTGGCTGGGGCCTGATCTGTCCTTCCAAGTGTCCTCTAGGGAGAATTCATTGCTTGGCTGCCTTTGATAGTCCTTTTTGTTTCTTCATCTGAAATCTTCCACCGTGACCTTGTGTCTTATGGTCCTTCCTCTCTTTTCTAGGAAGCATTCCTTGGTGGGTAGGTATGCCAGAGCTTTGCTTCTTCGAGAGTCACTGCAGACCCTCCGTTGCTGTGTGTTGTTAATCACTGTGCCCTCAGGTGGACTTGGCTCCCTCACTGAATGGGGTGAGCCTCAAGAGTAGGGCCGGGACGTACCTGAGACTGTATCTTGTTGAGCTTGCAGGGTGACTGAGTGCAGAATTGCTGTCCCAGGTGGGCTACATGTGTGCAGGTTTGGTGTGTTTTACTCACTTGTCCTCCCCTGTGCCTTTTCTTAGGCAGGCCAGACTCCCCTGGAGACTGCCCGCTACCACAATAATCCGGAAGTTGCTCTCCTCCTCACTAAAGCTCCCCAGGTAGGATTTATTGCATTTTCCATCATAGTGATTATGTGGGGCTGCAACTTGTTGGGATTCTCTGGTGGCCATCTAGTAGAGCCAATTCAAACTAACTGAAGTAGGAA
Organism: Spilogale gracilis; assembly: GCA_004023965.1. NCBI lineage: Eukaryota > Metazoa > Chordata > Mammalia > Carnivora > Mephitidae > Spilogale > Spilogale gracilis. The sequence goes on from PITA01002461.1 coordinate 40,015, forward strand.
GCGGATGGGTTCACAACCAGGCAGTAGAAAATGCAGGAATCGACATGGGCCTCCAGGATAACTAGAACCAAGATGTAAGGCTCATCGGGCTTGTCTGCAAAGCAGCCTTTCTTCTCTGTGGCTGGATCATGGTCCTTACCAGCTTTGTAGATTATAACCCCCCGAGTACTTGGGGAAGAGGTTCTGGTTTAAATGATGCAGAAGAGGATCATGAGTGGCAAGCCCGGGACAAATGACCTGAATGAGTAGGACAGGCACTTTAGGAAGGTAGCTGCCTCCATTTGTATGGTTGGAAAGGACATTTCCTAGAGAAAGTGGGGAGAAAGGGATCCAGGCAGGCAAACAAAGCAGTAAATGCCTATTAGAGGCAGTCAAGTGTAATAGCGTTCTTTCCTTCTTTCATTGAATATAATAGTATTTGGGGCGTCATTTAACTTAAAAAATCGATATCATTTGAGTTGAGATCGAAATTATCTAACATTTAATAATATGTAAATTATTCATCATTTCAGCACCCTGAAATAACTGTTCGTTTCTTCATATTACCTTTCAGACACCTAATTTTTGTAATTGTGCTTACAATATACATACTCTTTTGTATCCTGCCCTTTATTTTAACTATAATAGGAAACTCTTCTACAGTTCGCATAATTTTTCATCATGATGGAAGCCACTTTGCTTTTTTGTTGCTGTCCAATATTTTGTTAACCTAAATGTCCAATATTAAGTAAATGGTTTGCTTCCCAGTTGGAGGTACTCTGTTACATTACAGCAGAAATAGATTAGTTTTTGACCTTAATATGCCTGATGCTGTAAGAAGGAAAAGTCTCAGAGAGCCAGAGGAAGATTCCAGATATCAGCTTGCTGCATCCGAGTCCCATCAGCCAGAGGTCTGCATGGCTTTATATTATTTATGTTTTCAAAACCCACCTGATATAATTAGCAGTTTCTGGAAGTGGTGAAGATTTTTGCCTTTTGAAAACTGATCAGCCTGTTGTGCATGGAGTGGGTCCTTCTCAGTGGAGTCTGGAAGTCTGTGGAGCCCCTGCTGGGCACCAGTCAGGTGGTCCTTTGAAAATAGTTTCCACCTCTTTCCAACTATTTGCAAATGAATCATCAACGGAATCACATCCATGAATCCTGATAGAAAAATGTTGGCCTCTTATAGATGAGAAAGTATGGGATGCTATTAAAAAAAGGTCAGAATCCATCTGTTATATGGCATTTCACTGTTTTTGAGTTTGGACAGCCACCTCTGTCCTTAGCCATATGGAGATCATCCAGCTCTGCAGGGTGAAGTATCCCCAAGGCACACAGACTTACAGGCCTTCAACCCAGCTGCATTTCGTCTTCCAGATCTCAAGGATCTGAGTTCATAGAGAGAAAGCTTTACCGCGGACCATTTTCTTATGTGATTCTCCTTTAGTGTTTCCATTAAAAACAAAACAAAACAAATTCAGTTTTTCCACACCCATTTGAATAGCAAAGAAGATGACATTTTACCGAAATATTTTACGTGATTATACATACTAAACTCTATTCTCAACATGAAGAAGGAACTTTCGAACATGCATAAAATTGTATACTTGCTGTTCTTCTGAGGTGATAGAACTAGCCTTCCTCTGTGTAAAACAGGAAATTCATTGCCTTGGCATCTTAGTTGACCATGGATTTCAGTGGCTCACACATGCTCACATGTCACCACCACATGGCAGTCCTGAGAGGTTACCCTCTAAAGATCCCTATACCCCGATTTTCCTGAACTGGAAAAGATTGATGGCATTCCATTTGGTAGGTGACATGGTTCGCTGAGAAAGGCTGGAAGCCATGCAAAGTTATTTTCACTGTCTAATAACACGTTCTATGGAGGGACTTATGCTGATGATTTGGTATCTGAGTATTCCTTTTCATTTTAGATTCAGTTCACAAATGCTTCCGAAAGTGAATTTTGGGTGGATGCTGGGGTTGCATTCTGTTCCAGCGGTCCATAAGCTGAATGAGCGACGGGTGCTAGTCACTTCCCCTCAGACTTGACTTCCTAGTGAGTCTGAATGTATCTGACGGAAGGGCTTAGGACAGTGGCTCTGGGGCCTCTTGGTCTAGGGACACATAATGTTCTAAAGGCCCATAAAGAGCTGTGTTTATATCTGTTACGAGTCGCTATATTTGAAATTCAACTTGAGAAATGTTGTCCTTAAAGGAGTAAACATTTTTAACTCTATTTATGTTACCATAAAGTGAACTTGGTTTTATGAAAAGTAACTTTATCAAAACAAGTTGTGTAAGAAAAGTGGCAGTATTTTCCATTTCTGCAAATCTCCATACTGTCTTCCTAAAAAGAAGATGGGAGGGCTCTCCTTTACTTCCCCATGTGATCCATTGGCATATCGTGTGCAGCTTCTAGTAAACACTACTGTATGCTCAGCGTGAGAGAGAAGAAGGCCGACGTTGTTGTAATATTATGAAGGTAGCTCTAGCCTCGTGAACCTAGAGTTCCAGGACACTTTCTGAGCTGTTGGCTTATGGGATGAAAATACAGCTTAAAAATCTGGTTCAGCCACAGGCAGATATTGTCAGGAATTCTCCATTTAGGAGTCTCCTGCTGCATGCAGAAGTTCTTTTTGTCCCATAATAGTGTCACTTGAATTTAATGAACAGAAGAAAGTTGAACATTGAGCTGAAAACTATGCCGAACAACCTATATATGAGACAGACTGTTTTAGTGCAGGAAACTTGTGAGATCTTGAAAAAGTGTTTGCACTTCCTGGACCTCCTTGGTGAAAGGGGGTGTCCCTGGAACTGGGGGAAGGGTGTGGAGCTGGACTAGAGCTCAAAGGTTTCTGCCAGCTCAGAGATCTGCACCCTTGTTAAACTTCTGTCAGTCAAGGTACTCTGGGGACCGAGGCAGAAAGAAGGCACCTAAGAGTGACTGATGGTCCAGGGTGTGCCAGCTGCCTGCTCGTCTTGGTTAATTCCATTAACTCCCCATATTGTCATTGGAGAATACAGAGACAGAAATAACTTGCCCAAAGATTTTACAGGTAGCGCTGTGGGTTCCAAAATCAGGCTCTTGGACCCTAGGTTCACTTGCCTATATCCATTCTACCTTCCTGCACTTGAAGGGGCAGACCAAATGCTTCCTTCTGGGGAAGAGATTCTTGTCCCGTGGTTGGTGCCATGGGTCACAGATGCACCTCAAGTGTTTCAATCAAACTTCCAAGGCCTTGAATACAGTTTGGTCAAGAGAAAATTGGAGAGGCTAGTTCAGGTCCCGTGTATCAAGACAGTGAGCCTGTGCCTGGCCCGGGGCTGCCATGTTCTACTGCTCCGGGGGATGCCATGCCTGTCCTGGTCTCTGGGAGTGGTGGTCCCCGGAGTTCAGCCATGCACAGCCTGTGCATGGCTATATGGCACATAAATTGCTGTTGTTCTCGTCCTAGACCTGAAGCTCCTGAAGATCAGGGGTAAGGCGCTCCTCTGGTTCCTTAGAGAGCCTGACACAGGACCTCGGAAGCCTCACAGTCTGGAAGCGCTTGTTGACGCGAACGCTGGTTTTCTCCCACTAGGCTGGAAGCTGCATTAGATCAGGGCACCAGGTCCAAGGACGAGTCCCTCATACTGATGCTACACACTCCACGGGTTCGTAACGATGCCTCTTGCCTCCTTCAGGTCTTGCGCTTCAGTCGTGGGCGAAGCCTGAGGAAAAAGAGAGAGAGGCTCAAGGAAGAGAGGAGAGCTCAGTCTGTGCCAAGAGATGAGGTGGCACAAAGCAAGGTGGGGGGTAGCCCTCCCGCCCCCCCCCAACTTCACCCCCTTCCAGAGGGCGGGAAACTCGCGCTGCTGCTTCTGGGCTCATGGGGCAGTGGCCATGTCCTACCTCTGTCTCTCCTTTCCACTTCTTCAAACTGTTGCCCGTACTTTCTCCTCGGCTCCCTGTCCCTCAGTCCTCCAAAGGTTCAGATTGTGTGCCTGTTGGCCTGTCTCTTCCAGCCCCTGTGTGTATGGCCTTGTCACCACCACATGGACAGCTCTGTCTCAGACACTGTGCCCTTAATTGTATAGGGCAGTGGCTTGCAACGTGTGGCATCCACTGTGTCACCTGGGACCTCGTTAAAAATGCAGAGTCTGGGGCTTTGCCCCAGATGGCCTGGATCAGATACTCTGGGAGGGGGCCCAGCAAGCCGGGCTTGAGTAAGCCCTGTAGGTGACCCTGATGCTGACTCAAGTTTGACACCCACTGGCCTAGGTTGCTTCCTTCCTTTCTGCGTAGGGAATGGACTGAGTCTCTGCTAGCCCGTGTGATTCCTCTGTGAGCACTGAGAAGAAGATGCCCCCTGGGCAGCCCAGCCCTGCTCGGGGCACATATGGTTAAGAGAGCCCGAGCTGGATTTCGGCTCCCTCTGCTAGGTCCCCTTGTATGGGGACAGCCTCACGACGAGACGCCGTAGCCTTGGAATGAACCGTGCCTTGTAGCTCTCCCAGGATGAGAAAGACTAGGATATAAAGACAGCTTTGGGCCCGTAAAATTTTATGCCAAGTCCTTCAAAATCTTATCCTTTTCCAGGGTTAAGACACTGTAACTCTGATTACGTTCCTGTGGGTATATTGTACGATTAATTTATAAGAGTTCTTATAAGGACTGGAAATGTGATTTTTTTTTTTTTCATTTCAGAGGTTTCTCATACTCTATGAATTGTGAGGTCCAAGTTCAAAGAACACATGGTATTTTTGTTGCAGTTGTTGAAATGCAAAAACAATCGAAAATTTCTAATACTGAGGTGTTTGTAGTAGGTTACTGAAGTTCTAGAATTTAGAATTAGACCCAAGACTATATTTGGCTTGCCACCTAATAAAGCCAGAGTCAAGTATTCGAGTGACTGGGAAAATGGAACACGTTCAGTGTTGACTACTGGGCAGTGTTCCTTTTTGTTGTTGGCTCCGAGTCCCCCGGGTCCTTCAGTGGACGCTGTCTTACAGGATTTTATACCATTACAGAAGAAGGCAGAGGGGGGCAATGAGAACTAGTTTCTGGGCTCTTTTTCCTCCTCTGTAGGGAAGTGTCTCCGCAGGAGACACCCCCAGCAGTGAGCAGGCTGTACCCAGAAAAGAAGAGGCCAGAGAAGATTTCCTGTCCGCCTCCCCAGAGCCCAGAGCAAAGGACACCAGGCAGAGAAAGTCAAGGCCCAAGGTCAGGAGGCCCGGGAGAGCAGCCAGGGGAGGGCCGGGGACAGGCTGGCAGGGGGCCCTGGGATAGCATCGTACTCAGTTGCTAAAACGCCACTCTGCCTGGCTTGCTGGTCGGGAGCCAGAGCACAAAAATGAAATCTGGCCAACTTCAAACACAAGGTTAGTGGGCTGCCTGATTTCTTTTGACATGGGGTGCTTAGAGAGGAACGCCACGAGGCAAAGCAAGCCAGGTTCTTGGGCCAGACGTGGGTGAGATGGGAGTGGTGTGCCGCATGTCGGTCCTGAGGATGTCACAGTGCTCAGGAGTACTGTCCCTTCTTCTCCCACAGGTGTCAGCGTTTTCTGACCCCACCCCAGCAGCAGACCAACAGCCTGGACACCAGAAGAGTACACATGCTCATAATCATCCTAAAAAGCATCCCAGGCACCGATGTTCCCCCCCTCCCCCTCCCCATGAGTTCAGAGCCTACCAGCTGTACACGCTGTACCGAGGCAAGGACGGGAAAGTGATGCAGGTACGCGACGAGCTCTGTCTGGACTTGGGACCATAGGCCCTAAGCAAGGCTGTGCATTTATTACTATTCCTGGCGACTAATACCCATTTTCAGTGTTGACTTAAGGCAGGAGCTTTGAAGATAGGCCAGGTGGCCCTCCTGACCCAAACTGCCGGTGCACCCCCTAGCTGAGGCCCAGGCACACAGGGGCAGTCACACTGCTTTCTGCACCATTCTTAGGGGACTGGATCATCTTGAGGCCCCAGAGTGGATAAAAGCAACAAGGTTTCGGATTCTCTGAACCTTTCTTAGTGCCTGTTGGTCCCGAAGCTCGGCTCACTGGACATCCCAAAGTTATGCCAGGGTTCAGTCTGCCCCCCCATCATCTGTCTCCCCCTGGCATACTGACTGGCATTGGATGGGGACTCAAAAACAATTTGTGGAAGGAGCGAGTGAGTGGATTGATTCCTTTATCATTCCCCTGTCAGGCACCGATCAATGGTTGTCGATGTGAACCCCTAATCAACAAGCTGGAGAACCAGCTGGAGGCAGCTGTGGAGGAGATCAAGGCAGAGCTGGGGTCCGTTCAGGATAAAATGAACACAAAGCTGGGACACATGGAGAGCAAGACCCAGCACCAGGTCAGTGAGCTGCCCAGAACTCTTCATGTCCTGGTGTCCGGACAGGGAATGAAATTAGAAAGAACCCTCAGCGCATCCTTCTGTTCTGCAGCCTCTGCCCTGTGCCTGTCAGGCAAGAGACCTAATTCTGTGATTTCGTTCAACCCCATTTATTCAGATTTTTAAAAATCTTTTTAAAAATTTAAATCCAGTCCATTAACATATAGTATATTATTAGTTTCAGAGGTACAGGTCTGTGATTCATCAGTCTTATATAATACCCAGTGCTCATCACATCCCGTGCCCTCCCTAATGCCCATCACCCAGTTACCCCAGACCCCCACCCCCACCCCTCCAGCAACCCTCAGTTTGTTTCCTATGATTAAGAGTCTCTCTTGGTTTGTCTCCCTCTCTGTTTCATCGTTTTAATGTTCCCTCCCTTCCTCCACAATCCTGTTTTGTCCCTTAAATTCCACATTTGAGATTATGTGATAACTGTATTTCTATGATAGACTTATTTTGTTTAAGATGATATCCTCTGGGGGCGCCTGGGTGGCTTAGTCGATTAAGCGACTGCCTTTGGCTCAGGTCATGATTCCGGAGACCTGGGATCGAGCCCCGCATCAGGCTTCCTGCTCAGCCAGAAGCCTGCTTCTCCCTCTCTCACTCCCTCTGCTTGTGTTCCCTCTCTGGTTCTGTTTCTCTCTGTCAAATAAATAAATAAAATCTTTAAAAAAAAAAATGATATCCTCTGTTTCCATCCACATTGTTGCAAATTGCTCATGCAAATTGCTGATGGCTGAGTAGTATTCCATTGTATATATGATCCACATCTTCTTTATCCATTCATCTGTTGATGGATGTCAGGGCTCTTTCCATAGTTTGGCTATTGTGAACATTGCTGTTATAAACATTTGGGTGCATGTGCCTCCTCAGTTCACTACACTTATATCTTTAGGGTAAATACCCAGTAGTGCGATTGCTGGGTGGTAGGGTAGCTCTATTTTCAACTTTTTGAGGAATCTCCATATACTGCTTTCCAGAGTGGCTGCACCAGCTTGCATTCCCACCAAGAGTATAACAGGGTTCCCCTTTCTCTGCATCCTCACCAACACCTGTCGTTTCCTGACTTGTTAATTTTAGCCATTCTGACTGGTGTGAGGTGGTATCTCACTGTGGTTTTGATTGGTATTACCCTGATGCTGAGGGATGTTGACCACTTTTTCATGTGTCCGTCGGCCTTGCGGATATCTTTTTGGAGAAATGTCTGTTCATGTCTTATGCCCATTTCTTGACTGGATTTTTTGGTTTTTTGGATGTTGAGTTTGATGTTTTGGACATTCTCTCCTGATTTGTCAAAGATTAGTTGATCATAGAGTTGAGGGGCCATTTCTGGGTTTCCTACTCTGTTGCATTAGTTTACAATTGCTAGAATCCTCTTGTTGCATTGATCCCTTTATCATTATGTAAAGCCCTTCTTTTTCTCTTATGCAGTCTTTGTTTTAAAGTCTGTTTCTTTTTCTTCTTAAAAGATTTTATTTATTTATTTGACAGAGAGAGATCACAAATAGGCAGACAGGCAGGCAGAGAAAGGGGGAAGCAGGCTCCCCGCTTAGCAGAGAGCCAGATGTGGGGCTCGATCCCAGGACCCTGAGATCATGACCTGAGCTGAAGGCAGAGGCTTAATCCTCTGAGTCACCCAGGCGCCCCTAAAGTCTGTTTCTTATAAGTATTGCTACCCTGGCTACCTTCTCCCCACTCCCCTTCTGTTTGCATGGAATATCTTCTGTCCCTTCACTTTTAGTCTGTGTGTGCCTTTAAGTCTGAAGTGAGTATCTTATAAGCAGCAAGTAGATGGGTCTTATTTTTTTTTATCCACCCAGTCACCCCCTATCTTTTGACTGGATCATTTAGACCATTTACATCTAGTTATTGATAGGTATGTACCTAGTGCCGTGTTACTGTTTTCTTGTTGTTTGTAGTTCTTCTGTGTTCTCTCTTGCTCTGTTTCCTTGATTGGTGAATCTCTTTAATGTTCTGCTTCACTTCCCTGTGCGTGTGTGTGTGTGTGTGTGTGTGTGTGTGTGTGTGTGTGTCCTAGGTTTGGGGTTTGTGTTTACCATGAGATTCCTATATAACATCCTAAGTATAGCAGTCTATGTTAAATTGATGGTCACTTTGGGAGCCTGGCTGGCTTAGTCAGTTAAGTGACCAACTCTCTTGATTTTTGGCTCTGGTCATGATCTCAGAATCATGAGATTGAACCCCACACTGGACTCTGCACCAGGCATGGAGCCTGCTTGAGATTCTCTCTCCCCCTGCCCCTCCTCCCCGCTGCTGCCGTACTCTGCTCTTGTACACATACCGCTCTGCCTCTCAAAAAAAAAAGGGTCATTTAAATTTGAATACATTCAAAAAGAACTTCATTTTTACTGATGCCCCCATGGTTTTTGATGTTACTTTGTATCTTTTTCTTTTGAGTTTACTTACTAACATTAAAGATACAGTTTAACTTCTTTTGTCTATCCCTTAACCTTCATACTAGTTTTTTTTTATTAGAGTAGCTAAAGCAGCTTATCTGATATATATTTTTAAAAGACTTATTTATTTATGTATTTGACAGAGAGAGAAACATCGAGAGAGGGAACACAAGCAGGGGGAGTGAGAGAGGGAGAAGCAGGCTTCCTGACAAGCAGGGAGCCCGATGTGGGACTCTATCCCGGGTCTCTGGGATCATGACCTGAGCCGAAGGCAGTTGCCTAACCAACTGAGCCACCCAGGTGCCCCCTTCATACTAGTTTTAAGTGGTTGCTTTATTACTACTTTATTGTATGTTTCTTTTATTCACAAATTTTTTTTCATAATTTTCTAATTATGGCCTATTTACTACCTAAAAAAAGTCTCTTTAAAATGTCTTGTAAGATTGGGGTACCTGGATTAAGCGCCTGTCTTCAGCTCAGGTTGTGATCCTGGGGTCCTGGGATCGTGCCCCAAGGTGGGCTCCCTACTCAGCAGGGAGTCTGCTTCTCCCTCTCCCTCCGCCCTTCCCCTGGCTCTTGCTTGCTCGATAGCTCTCCCAAATAAATAAATGGAATCTTTAAAAAAATGTTCTTGTAAGGCTGTTTTAGTGGCAACAGACTCTTTTTAACTTATGTTAGGGAAAGTCTATATCTCTCTTTGGATTCTGAAGAATAATCTTGCTGGGCAGACTATTGGCGGTTCTAGGTTTTTTTGTTTCAGGACTTTGAATATATCCTGTCCCTTCCTCTGGCCTACAGAGTTTCTGGAAAAGCAGCCGATAACCTTGGGGCGTTTCCTGGGATGTCACTACTTTTCTTTTGCTGCTTTTGAAATTCTCTTCATCTTTTACTCTTTGACATTTTAATTGTGTCTTTTTGCGGATCTCCTTTGGGTTCATTTTATTTAGAACTCTCTGTGCTTCCTGAGCCTGGGTGGTAATTTCCTTCCCCACCTCAGGGAAGTTTCCAGCTATCTCTTCAAATAAGTTTTCGGTTCCCTTCACCTATATCATTATTTTTTAAAATTCTTTTTTCTTCTTGTTCAGTTTGGGTGCTTTCCATTACTTCATCTTCCAGACTTGAGATCCATCCTTCTTCATCCTCTATTTTGTTGGTTCCTTCTATTATATTTTCCATGTTAGTTACCCTATTCTTCATCTCTGGTTCTTGTTATACTTTCTGTCTCTTTGTTGAAGTTCTGAATTCATCTCCTGTGCAGCGGCTAAGCATCTTAAACACCATTACTTTGAACTCTTATCACATAGATCGCTACCTCTGTTTCATTTAGTTCTTTTTCTTGTTCTTTTGTCTTGTTCTTTTGTTTGAAGCCTGTTCCTCTGTCTCCTCTTTTGCTTGGCTTTCTGCTTTGGTTTCTCTGAACTAGGCAGAACAGCAACTTCTAGCCTTGAAGGAATGGCCTTTTTGTGTGGTCATTCCCTGAGCAGAGAGTGTATGCTTGGTGACTTTGGCTGACTGAACTGTGGCTGGTATGGCCTGGGGGTCCCAGGCTCTCTGCACTGGGGCTGTCTTAATTGCTACCATGCCTCTCTCCTCCTTGCCATTCTCTATGTGCTTTACCTTCTGTGGGGCAGAAACTGCTCGGTCATCCCCCAGGTCTTGAGGAGGAATTGCTTTATAAATAAGTGTAGATTCGGTATGTGTGTGGAGGAGATTGTAGGGTCTTACTACCTCACCATCTTGGACCTGAAGAGCCCTTGTCATCTTTATAGCTTATGTTTAAATTTGGTGATATCTTAGACGTGTGTAGCTCCTTCCTGGGCTACGAGGTTTGGAGTTTCTCCCCTGGTCCAGCCAGGGGAAAAAGGTGGGGTCGAGCAGGATGATGAGTGTCGGTGGCCAAAAACACACCCGAGCCGGGAGGTCTGTCGAAGCAGGATCTCTTGCTGTTTGCCAGCTCTCCTGCTCTCTCCTCTAAGGCTCTCTTGCTGCTTCCTCGCAGGCCCTCTGCCTTTATCTCTCTGTCTCTCAGTCTCTCTCTGTCTCATGGCTTCGTCTCTTCACTCTGCTCTTCCTTCTTTCTCAGTCTTCCTCTCTCTATATATGACTGTCAAGGGTCCCAGTCTTTTATTATTCCCACGTGAGAAAGTTGGGTGGTGCAGTTAAATCTTTAACTGCTTTTGCACCCGCCCTAGAGACAGGATTAGTATTGTTATTGCAGGGTACAGAGTGATTGCTTAAACTCACAGAAGTGAGAGTATTTCACTAGATTACTAGTGAGAGTATTTCCCAGATTACTAGTATTTAAGAATCTTAAACATAGGGGCACCTGGGTGGCTCAGTTGGTTAAGCGACTGCCTTTGGCTCAGGTCATGATCCTGGAGACCCTGGATCGAGTCCCACATCGGGCTCTCTGCTCGGCGGGAAGCCTGCTTCTCCCTCTCTCACTCCCCCTGCTTGTGTTCCCTCTCTGGCTGTGTTTCTCTCTGTCAAATAAATAAAATCTTAAGTAGATTACTAGTATTTTTTTTTTAACAGAAAAGTTGTGTGAGTTTATATCCAACAGGCACAATAAGGCTATAAATTGAGTCTCTGTCTCAAACTTTTGCCATCATTAATGTTACCATTTTTAATGTTTTTGCCAAATTGATTAAGAATATTGTTTAATTCTTATTTCCTTGTTTGTTGGTGAGGTAGGACATTTTAGGTTTATTTGCTTTTTGTTCTTCATGGGAAGCTCCCTCAAGAAATCTCTTCCTAGTGCCATAATATATGAGTTAAGACTGTCTTATAAATAAAACCCACATTGGCTAGCCTAGGCCCTGAGAGGAATGTAATCAGTAAATGGTGGATCTTCTCAAGGACCTCACTTCATTTCAAGAAGGGTGGCAGATGGGGGTGTCGACTCTTCATTCTAATTCCTGATCACGGGTAAGGGACTCCGTGTGGCACGCGCCCCGCGCTCACGTGTGCATCGTCCGCGTGCCCTGGGGCAAAGTTAGAGTGACTTGGTTGTTCTTGACCAAGGATAAAGAGGCGGGAGAGTAGGCCGGTCCTAGAAAACAGGAGAGCGGCTCACAGGAAAGCATGAGGGCTGAAGAAATGAAACAGAAGGTGCTCACCACATCTCTAGACCTAGTGCTGCTCTTTTAGGTTTTTGAGTCTCCCCTGTGTCCCTGACAGGAGAAGAGCCCGGCAGCAAGCCCCCATGGGCTGGCCCCTGCTAACAAACTTCCTTTCCCTCATTTGGACCTTGTCAGAGCAGTGAAAGTTGGCTGGCTGGGGTGTTAGGGCCCTGTGGGGAAATGTCACCACTTGGTGGGACCCAGGAGGGCACGACTGAAAGGGGACATTCATTTGTTCTCTGATTTGCGCCCTTTACACTCCTTCCCCACCCTTCTTCACCGTTGCTTTGATTACTTGCAGTGAAGCCCCAGGGGACTTGCTCTTTACGAATGCTGGATGAAACCGCTGAGTGGTCCTTCGCTGCCTCTGACAACCGCTAACACTTACTGGTGGGGTGTTAAAAATTAATTGAAAGGGTCGTTAAAGTCAGATACAGCTGCATACTTTTAGAAAAAGGTTTTCTTTTCAATAATAGTCTTGGAGATATGCTCTGAAACCTATAAAAATTCTATGTACAAGGTCTCTTGGCTCCAGTTTAGATTTACCGTGTGTTCAGTCTCGGCCACCCCTTAGGACTTTAACAAATGAGAAAGAGAAGCCTTGACTACACAGAAGCAAGCTCAGGGATTGTGAAAACCTAGGTCTGATGAAGACTAGGTGAAAGTAGGATGAGAATGAACCTGAGGTTTGCTGCCATTCTCTCTGGCCCCTGCCTGGTCCCCCAGAGCCCCGTCTCAGGAGTGAAGAGACTGCACCCCATCCTTAGATCATCTCAGTCCTACGCTCTTTGCCTGTTGAATCCTAGATGCGTGTTCTGGACAAGCTGATGGTGGAGCGGCTCTCAGCAGAGAGAACCGAGTGCCTGACGCGCCTGCAGCAGCACTGCGACGCTGAGAAGCATGAGGGAGAGAAACGACAGGTAAAAACCAGCGTCTGTCCTTAGCTGGGCATTTACTACACCTCTCCAGTGAGTTAAGACTCAGACCTGTCATTGAAAACCCAGAGCCCAAGAACCCAGAAAAGCATTTGTAATCTGTAGCATGTCCTTTTTAATGTCCTTTTATTCATTTATATAATGAATAGAAAAGAACATGTAGTTCAGTCCATTTATTGCTGAATAATTCTGGTAAGAGGTGGAGACTGAACCATTCCCAGAATACACCGGGGAAGGCGTGCTCTCTGAATCACTTCTCTGCATCATGCTTCTGTTGGGCATTGCTCTGTTGCTGAGTGAGACTTGGTTCCTGCCCTCGGAGAGTTTGTCTACCCAAGACAGCAAATGTAAACTGAGTACTTGTTGAGTGTGTGTGAGTTCATGCCCCTAAGCAGCCAGATAGTCTTGATTTGCAAGATTTGGGAAGCCTTGGATGTTCAAGGTGCCTCTTGCCCTAAGTCACTCAGATTATAGAAACTATCAGGTTGGGTGTTTGGTGAATCTTGGTCTACAGAGGGCAGCAGAGAAGGCTGTGTGGCTTGTGGGAGGGGAGGTAATCCATAGCTTTTAGGCTGGTCAGAATGATATTCTGAACATCAAAATTGAAGAGTCCACTCTTGAGCTCTCATTCATAAACCACATGTGCAATTCACCTGATCATTTGTGCTGGTTTGTTTCTGTTTGTGTGTGTGTGTGTGTGTGCTGATTTTCTTAGATGTCACTGGTGGATGAATTAAAAACCTGGTGCATGTTAAAGATTCAGAACCTGGAGCTGAAGCTTTCTGGAGATTCTAGGGCTTCTAGGACCAAATCCACACCATCTACTTGCGAATCCTCTACAGGTAACGCGTGTGCAGAGAGGGCCATTCCATCCCAAGGTGGTAAAACCCCCAGAGATTGTTCTCTGCTGTATCCAAAGGCAGCCCCTAGAATAGGGCTGTGGAAAACACTGGATTGTAAGTTCTGTAGGGCTAAGGTCATATTTCGCTTACTGCTGTACATTCAGTTGTTACACAGTAGTAAAATACTCCTATTTCAGTATTCAAACATGTCTGAATGAAGGAATTAAAGTATTGTTGGCTGGCGGCAGCAGTGTTTCAGGCACCATGTTGACGGTGTCATAGTAGCTCCCGAAAAGGAAGAGTGAGGAATGAACACCTGTCTCCTCAGCAGGGCTCTTGCCCTGGCCCTGGGCCGCCTTTGCCTCTCTTCTCCCTGATTAGCCTTTGACCTTTATTCAACGATGTAAAACCTCCATGAACAGCAGTTCTTATATTGAGGCTGCCCCAGGTGCTAGATGGCGTAATCCTTCAAGCAAAGTGTCTTCTCTTCAGCCACAGTTATTTTACTTAATTTTGAGGACATTTAGAGCCTTTGTAATTAGGCCTCTGTGAAGAGTTTTGATATGTCAAGTATATTATGTTATTATAGACCATCTCTGGAAATGTGGTTTTATCTTCTTTGTGCCCATTAACATTGGGGAAATCCTAGGCAAATTTGTCATGCCAGGTCTGGTTATGGAACTTGGCTGGAACTCTGGGTATAGAGAACATGATGACCTCTCCAAACTGGGACTTGGGGCAAGGAACTAGTAACTGGGGCTATGGTGTGGCAAAGGCCCAGAAACTAAGGGACGGGCAGATTCCTCCTCATCCGTACATACCCAGTTCTGTTTTGGAGATACGTGGTGAGCTGTGTCATCCTTACCACAAAATGGTACCCAGAGCCTTCTAAGCTTTCTAACTGGCTAAAGGAAAGGCCAGCAACTTTTCGGCTTAGATGCCACCAGTGTCATTAACCCCGTTATCCAGGAAAGCCCTGAGAAGCCAAAATGAGCATCAGGGGGAAGTGAAAGCCGGGGGCGGGGGTGCAGAGGAGAAATTGCACGTAGTGGTTGACCATTGGGCAGGCTCGTGGTTTCAGGGTTACCAGGACTCTGAAATGCCAACCCAGAGCCCCAGGGCTGTGTGAATGTGGTTTTGTTTTCCTTCTGAAACTAGGTGTGGATCAGTCAGTGGTCACTGCGGGTCCAGCAGCCGCTTCGGACAGTTCTCCTCAGGTAGTGAGGCCCAAGGAGAAGGCCTTCAACTCCATTGCTAGCCCCAGACTGCCGCAGGAGCTGTCTTCCTCAGACTGTGCAGGCTCCCGACTGAGGAATGTCAAGGTCCAGACAGCCTTGATATCCATGAAAGAGGCAGCCAGATGTGATCAGCAGGGTGGGCCCTGTGTTGACAGAGGGACCCAAACCAAGAAGTCCGGGAAAAGTGGGCAGACCAGGCATCGGACCCAGCACCCAGCACCCAGCAACCCCTGTGGGCCCCCGCCACCAGCAGCGGGCAGCGAGCAGACCACCCCTCACATCAGAGACACCTCCCAAGCTCTGGAGATTACCCAGTATTTTTTTGAGGCTGTTTCTACCCAGATGGAAAAATGGTATGAAAGGAAGATCGAGGAAGCACGAAGCCAAGCCAGTCAGAAGGCCCAGCAAGACAAGGCCACCCTGAAGGAACACATTAAAAGTTTAGAAGAAGAACTTGCTAAGCTAAGGACAAAGGTGCAGAAGGAAAATTAGGGCCTGGGAAACGGTACAAAAGGGGATTCTTGGTGATTGCCGGCTTTGCAGCTCCGGAGCTCCGGCCGAGGTGTCTGTTCTCGTGCACTTGGCAGACTTGCTTCCAAATAAAGTCAGATTTCTGAAAGGTTCAAATCACTGGGTTATTGTTTCTGTAATTTTTAGCCAAAATGTAGCAAGACTACAGTTGATTAATCCTACTGATTTTAAAGATTAGTGGAAAAACATCTAAAAATTACCTGAAACTTCTATCCTTTTTTTTTTTTTTAAAGATTTTATTTATTTGACAGAGAGAAACACAGCCAGAGAGGGAACACAAGCAGGGGGAGTGAGAGAGGGAGAAGCAGGCCTCCCGCTGAGCAGGGAGCCCGATGTGGGACTCGATCCCGGGTCTCCGGGATCATGACCTGAGCCGAAGTCAGTCGCTTAACCAACTGAGCCACCCAGGCGCCCCTGTTTTTGTTTAATAGTGGCAATCTATGGACAGAGACCTTCCTAACAAATTGAGATGTAGGTCATCATTACACAACCCGGACAGGGAATCAATTTCATGTCCCCTCCAGTTGAGGTTCACGCCGGTGAGCTTGTCTTGTTCCTCAGCTACTGTTAAGGCTGTGTTGTTCTTCCCCCGGGGACTCCTGTTGCACTGCTCTGTGCTTCGTCTCTTCCCTCCCCTCTGCACTCCTCAGGCTGAACCAGAGTGAGATGGTACCTTCAGTTTCTCGGGTCCCCTCACCAGGCATCACGGACAGCTTTATAATCCTTCCTCAGTACACGTCAGTTTCTTGAGAACTGCCCAGTACTCAAAGAGATGAAATCCTGAGATACTCCTTAAGTTGTAGTCTAAGCAGGAGTTCTTTTCACTTACCACATACCTCCTGTTAGCCCAAGGAGTATCCTTGTTGAGAAATGCTGAAAACAAATGAAATTTTATCTTGGCCATACAGTGCTTTGGAAGGAAGAATTTTGCTTATGTAACCTCCACCCATCAGAAACAGGTGGTTTATCACTGGGAACTGGGTATTTTTGTCCAGGTCACAGGGAGACTAGGGAGCAATGAGAAGGGCCAAAGGCACCTGGCCATCTCTAATGGCAAGGAAACCGAACACGATCAGCTGGCCTCCCAACCCAAACTGGTGACAGCGTCTCAAGACCAAGAGCTGATTTTTAAAAACTGGGTTTTTGTTCTTTATGGTCAAAAATTCAACTTTGGGTCTGATGGGTATCTCATTTTCCCCTTATGCTATCTGCTAAAATGAGCGAATGCCACAATACGACTTTTCCGAAGAGGCAAAACTATTAATTGAGAATCTGTCATGTGGGTCGTATTTGAAATGGAGACTGGAAATTTCAATAGCTATGGGGAAAAATGATGTAGAACACAGAAAAGTTGTATAATTCTGCAGTGGGGTTTTTGTTAGTGAGTTACTGCACTGATTAAAGTAAAATCTGTGGTTAGGTTGAATATAGTTCTACTCTTACTTTTGACTTTGGGAGCCCAAAATAAAGGAATTGATGTTTTCATGCTTAAATCGTTTTTTTTTCCCAGTCAAGCGCTGATACTTAAGAGGTATGTTGTCTTCTATTTAATATTTTTATTACCTTGAATTTTTCTCTTCCAAGCATTTAAACATGGTTCTCAACACTATGATATTAAAATCCTTATTTAAAAAATGAAAGTGTGGGGGCGCCTCAGTGACTCAGTTGGTTAAGCGACTGCCTTCGGCTCAGGTCATGATCCCAGAGACCCGGCATCGAGTCCCACATCGGGCTCCCTGCTTGGCAGGAAGCCTGCTTCTCCCTCTCTCACTCCCCCTGCTTGTGTTCCCTCTCTAGCTGTGTTTCTCTCTGTCAAATAAGTAAAATCTTTAAAAAAATAAAAATAAAAAATGAAAGTGTGAATATGTAGTATATATTTTCGATTGTGTGGTTGACCAAATTTATGGTTCCCAGAAAGAGTGCCTTCACGCAGG
This sequence comes from Spilogale gracilis, assembly GCA_004023965.1. Classification (NCBI taxonomy): domain Eukaryota; kingdom Metazoa; phylum Chordata; class Mammalia; order Carnivora; family Mephitidae; genus Spilogale; species Spilogale gracilis. Next base: position 57,398 of record PITA01002461.1, read on the forward strand.
CACACTTCACCTTGTTTTGACAGAGGGTAACTTAACTACTTTAAAGATCTGCTTTAAAGTAAGATCAGGTGCACTGCATGAAAAATAAATTTTTCAAAAGCCCATAATATGGAAACATTTCTCAGGGCAAGCTTTAATGTTTTGTTTAAACTGTTGACCTTTTAGAAAATACTGAACCCAGAGAACAAAACCTCACTTACACTGTATGCAGGCAAAATAACATTTACTAACAAATTATTTGTAAAAGCTAAATACATTTCTTCCTGTGATATAAAAGCCAAATCGACTGATTTAGAAGACAACACCAATGACCTTTTAGGATACTTCTAAAAACAATTTTAATTGTTTTCTGTTGTGATTTTAAAGGGAAATAGTCTTCTGTAATATTGTCAAAATATGATGGTAAGTATGAATATATTAAATCCATGAGACACATAGGAAACAGCACAGAAATTTTCCTAATGCACACCAGAGTGGGTAAAAAGGAATTTCCTCTTCCTCATAAACAAAAATAGCAAATTTAATCCTGACAATTTCTCAAACGCCTGACTAAAGGAAGGAAACAGGCTGTAGCGAGTTCCAGTTTGGCACAAACTAACTGTTTTTGATTCTGCTTGGACCTTACTCTACATAATCCCATTTTTTTTTCCACAGTAGGTGTGAGTTGTTTCCTTCTGTTGTTTAGCATTTTTTTTTCTGTAAAAGAGACACTTTAGGCAAGTGTGGGTCTCAGCCTCTCCTGAGTGTCTCCTTGTGTGACTCCAATAATAGAAACCCCACAGCGTTCGTGTTGCTTTCCTCAAATATGACAATGGCCTCTGCAGGCCCCCCCACAGCAATGCCTGTGCTGAGTCTAGAAACCTCCAACCCAATGGCACACTTCAAAGGAGGTAATGACGTACAGACAGTCAGGATGCTAAATGATAGCCCTATCCACTTACCCTCATGCTAGAAAGCTTTGGTTCTTAAAAAGGTTTAATATAAGGATTTGACTTATTGTAGTTCAAATACATAAACCGAACAAGTACCTTAAAATTAAACTTTAGGAACAGAACTTTAACATTCAAACAAGAGTAGAGCTATGGTTTTTTTCTTTGTTTGGTTTTAGAGGGTAGATAGGGAATGAGGGAGAAGGAGATTCTTAAACAGGCTCCATGCCCAGCACAGGGCCTGAGGCAGGGCTCGATCTCACAACCCTGAGATCATGACCTGAGTCTAAATCCAGATGCTTAACTGACTCAGCCACCCAGGTGCCCCCACACGAGTATAGTTCACAGGGATTATCCAGAAAGGCAATTTGTTGTCTAAGCCAGAACACTGACAAAGGTGCTAAATAAAATGTGTTTCACCAGGAGTTAGAACCCAGTCAACATCTTGAGTATGCTTCCATATGGGAAGAGAAATTGTTGTTTAGCCCAAGATTTATTTAGCAATGCTGCCCATTATTATTTGAGATTATAATAATCTTAGCCTCTGGAAGATGAAAGTTCAATTTGTAGGGTTTTGCCCAATTAAAAACAAAACAAATCCAGGGGCGCCTGGGTGGCTCAGTTGGTTAAGCGACTGCCTTCGGCTCAGGTCATGATCCCGGAGACCCCGGATTGAGTCCCACATCGGGCTCCCTGCTCGGCAGGAAGCTTGCTTCTCCCTCTCTCACTCCCCCTGCTTGTGTTCCCTCTCTGGCTGTGTTTCTCTCTGTCAAATAAATAAAATCTTTAAAAAACAAAACAAAACAAAACAAATCCCAAGTTCTGTTTTCTTGGAGTCTAGTATTTGTATCTTATACATTTAAGCCACAAATGCTCTACATCTTTGACAAAGACCATCGCTAGGAAGAACATCACCAAGTCACTGACTTCCACACCTCATGAAATGATGATTTCTAGTGTCAAGACTTTAGTTTTACTAGAAATTGCCAATACTTGAATAGGTATATCATGCTGCACAAAGAACAGTGCTTTTTCACAAATGCTTCTGTTCACCAAATGGCTTTGCAATAGGTTGATGTAAGTCTATGTACAAATCTGATAATTAGCTCATGCATTTTGAATTAGATTACTGGCTGAAGAACATTCAGAATTATTTTGTCCTGTGGGCTGAGGCTGTGGGCGGGGCAGGGGGATCCTGGCAATGCAGGCAGGTCATAGACAAATGCCATTACCTCTCCCTCCCCTCCAGCGTGCAGTCCAGTACTACGTAACCATTTATCAGTCTGTAGTGTTTCTCCGACATTTTTCAGGTGCCGGTCATATTCTTGGATTACCTTTTTAGATCCATTCTGTAGAACAGAGGACCTCCGTCTGTAGGACTGCCAATCCTGCCTCTTCCATAGCTTTCACTTTCACTAAATTAACTGTTACATATTTGGTCAGAGTATTCTCAGGTCCACTTCTCATCTTCAATGTATTCTACAAACGCTTTCTCTTCCTGTCATTGGAGGAGAATCTAATGTACCAAGGATCTTCCCTGACAGTTTCACTTTTACGTGGATCCCAAGGTAACTGCATTAGTTTCATCCAGACATTGCCTCTTCTTTTTGGTAAGCATGTCAATGTGTTCATTAAGCTCTGTCTCTCCTCTTTCCAACGAAGATCTATATTCCTGGTGGTGATCTTTTCAGAGACTCCTCAGACTACTGGATAATGACAGATCTGAAGAACCTACCTCAGCAATCCTCAGTAATGCAGAAGGATTTTCTCAAGAAAAGTCCAGGATGTCTCCTGAGGTCAGTATACCTACATACATCTCATATGGTATGTTTCTTAAAATACTGACTCACAAAATATTCTATCTCAATTCTATATCAGACAAAAAAATCAGTAAAATCTTTATGAAGTATAATTAGCATATCACACATGCAAAATATGCAATTCAATGGACTTTAGTATATTCAGAGTTGTGCAACCAAGAGCCCACTCTATTTTTAGAATGTCTTCATCACCCAGAAAAGGAGCCCCATATCCATTAGCAATTACTTTCCATGCTATCCATAGCCTTGGGCAACCACCTCTTCCTTCCTACTTTAGATACTTCATATAAATGAAATTGTACAATATGTGATCATCTGTGACTGGTCTGACGTTCATCCATAGGTAGCAGACATGTTAATACGTCATTCCTTTTCATTGCTAAATAATATTCTACAAACATCATATTTAATCACTTATCGGTTGGTGGGCATTTGGATTGCTTCTACTTCTTGGCTATTATGAATAATGCTGTGATGAATATTCCCATACAAGTTTTTTGTAGAAAGATTTTCAGTTCTCTTGGTTATAAACCTAGGAGGAAACTGCTCAATTGTATGGTAACTTAATCTTTTAAGCAGCTGACAGTCTGTCTTCCAAAGTGGCTGTGCCATTTGATATTCCCACAGCATATATGAAGGGTCCTATGAAGGGTCCAATTTCCCTACATCTTTGCCCACATTTGCTACTGTTTTTATAGTTCTTCCAGTGGAGGTGGTACTGTTTTGGTGTGGTTTTAACTGGCATTTCCCAGAGGGTTAATGGTGTTGTGTATCTTAACTGCTGACCACTTGTACTGGTTTTTGCTGCTTGAATTGCTGGCACATCCAAAAACATTTTCCAAATGCAGGGTGTGTTTTTTAGTGTTAAGGCAGCTGTTCTGATGTGCTTTTGTTTGCTCTGACATGCCATGCTCCATGTTCTGACATTTTCCCAGGTACTGCGCAGTTTGACTTGCTTTCAGGCTGCCCATCATTGAGTCTAATCAGCTCAATGATACACATGAAAACTCTGAAATTCAGTCTTTCAGAATGCTGTAGTTAAGATTTTGCCAAAGCAAGGTTTTTTTCTAACTCTCTGAGCTGCATATTACCTTGAGTAATCATCATCCGGATTGTATCCTGTAGAAGAAAGGGAAAGCTGGTCACTGTTTTAGTTGGTTACACAAATTACAGCTCTATCATTTCATTTGTTAGTCAGGGACCAGCACAGAGAACTGGAGCCAATCAGGAAAGCCCCAAACTGACAACTAAGGGTGCACAGGGTCCGGCATGCTTTCATAAACCTCAATCCTCATACTTCCCAAACCACCATGCTGTCCTATTTATTATCGTTTCACATGTGTGTGCAGGTGTGTGTATGTCTGGCTTAACAGAAAAGTCAGATAAAAGTACTGTAAAGACTGAAATTGCAAATACCATTTAAGTGGGAAATTGGTAACGTTAAAAGGAATGATCATGATGTACATACATCTCCATGATTCTTATATTCCAGAATGTCTATTAAGCTTAAAAAAAATTATTCAACTAATACAAAATGGTCAGGGCTTGTCCTCACCATGATCTTCTCACCTCTTCAGTGGCACTTTTATTTCTTTTGAATTCTTCCCTTGCCCAGTCCTTCAGGTATTTGCGATCAGAATCATTTGGAACTTCCCGAATTGCTTGCAAAATCCTTCTGTAGAGTAGGAGAACTTGTTGCCTTCTCAGGAACTGTAGAGGGGAGGAGAAATGTCAATTACCACTGCAAAATCTACAGCCCGGAGGCCTTTACTTTAGGAAACCAAACAAAATAGATGACTTCTCTTTGGTCCTCAATTTTGAAAAGGACAAAGAAAAACTTCCCTTTTAAGAAAAAGGCAAAAAGAAAAAAAAGAAAAAGGCAAAAAGTGTATTTGGGCTGTTTGCTTACTCTCCTTAACCTAAGAACTCTTAACAGTAAGAGATGACCGCTTAGCAGAAAAAGGACTACCAGTTACTAGGAGCTGTAACCACAGTAACAGCACTTTTTAAAAAACCCACCCTAACTTCGTACACCAGACAGAACAGTCTTTAGCGTGGCGGAGGCATCCAAGTTTCAAGAGACCCCCACAGCCCGCCAGCTTCACGAACCCGGGGCCGGAGGGCAGCGCCCTCCCCCACCCCTACCGCCCGCTTCCGCATCGGGAAGTCCTGCCCCCGCGACCTCCCCCGCAGGGTGTGGTGGAGGGAGAGATGGATAACTGAGATCAGATCCTGGAAAGCTGCCCTGAAACGCTGGCGAAAATGGGTGCTACCTGCTTTAACGTTAGCGTCGCCGGGGGTAAGCGGGAAGCTGCCATTTCCTCTGGGTAGCTCCGCTCTCCCTGGAGCTCCAGTGCGCAGGAGCGGAAGTATGCATGATTAGGGGCGGGGCGAGCCCAGGTTCCCTGGAGACAACCTGAGAGTTTCACTTGGCTGGCGGTCAAGTCCTGAGCAGTCCCTCTGAACCAAAGCTATAAAGTCTTAGGTCATTCTGTCCTAGAATATATTTCCTGGGGCCAGAGAGGGGATAGCAGTTCTTGTATCACCAATAGTTGTGATAATAGGAATGGTAAGGCAACTGGCAGAGTCCCTAGCACTGTGGTTAAGTCTGAGAGTGAGGGGTGAAATTGTATATTCCTGTTGAGCTTCTTAAATGTGCAGTTAGAAAAAAAATTTATGTCTAATATTTGTGTCCTGTTCTTTTTTTCTTGCTTTCATCCTTTCTGTTTGCAGCCATTTTCCCTGTGGTGGCATCTTCATGGTGGCCATTAGTTAACATTCATCTTAAAAGCGAAGGCTATTTTACCAACAAAAGCGGGTTTATTTGGGAATAGAAAACTGCAGCTGGGGACGGGCAAGCTATGGAAAAAATACAGACAAGTCCAGTAACGGAGAGGAACTTATTTTACAGATATGGAAGTTAAGTGGTTGTTTTGGAAAGTCCATTGGGAAAAAGCAAGATGATTTTTCATGGAGTTGCAAGGGTAGTTGATTTCTTGCACACTGTGCCTCTCACATCTTTTTCCTCCTTGCGGCTGTAATTGATGACTCTTTCCTGTTGACCCGGGATCTGTAAGTGGTGCGTCTGTGTAATTGACCATTCTTCCTGGAAGGGACATTGGAGTGGTCCAGCTTTCCTTTCTAGCATCCAGACTCTACTTCATTGAAGTTTCCCTGTATCTTCTCATTAATTCTAAGGTTTTATATGGCTGCTCCACTGGAGTTATAGCAATTTTGTATCACTAATAATGAACTCGATGTCCCACAACTTCAGTTTTTATTTCCTCCTAATTGTTTTATCCTCTCCCCACACACCAGCCCTTAGGTTATATAAGTAGTGTTGCTGTATCTCTGCTATATTTTGTCAAATAGTTGCTCTAAATTAAAATACAGCCAAAAATATTCACTTGGTTACCTATTTACTGAGCACTTACTTGACTGCCTCACTTGCTAGAATCCTTTGGTGCTCCCTTTTCCTGTGTTCTTTTGGCAGCTTCCATCTCTCCTGGCCTCCTTCCTCATCTGTAAAGTGAAACAGGATCTACCTGAGGGCTGCACTGTATGTAATGCACTGGAAACAGGACTTGCCACATATACTCGTGTCTAGCTTTTTCGAACATTACCAGGCATTTTATGGGTAATGTTAAGTATGACTATTTTCTGAAGTTTCGTCTAATTGGCAATAGAAATTCATTTTCTAAAAATATTAGTGAAATATCCTTTGCCACTTATTTTATGAATTGTCATGACTGGTCCATTTATGGCGATTAAAGTTTTAATTCTAGTTTTATATGGCTCGTTTGCCTATTAAGAAATTTGTTTATAGCTTTAAGAAGTCTCTATACAGTCATGTATTTTTCTTTTGAGGCTTTCCGATTTCAGTTTTTTCCCTTCAGAGCTTTGCAATTCTACATTATGGTTTTCATTGTTAACTTTTTAAAATATTTACTCCACTAGTTTGCCTTATAGCTTGATGTGGATGTCCAGCTTTTTTCCAACTGCTAAACTATAATTTTGACACCACTTATTAAATCACTCTTCTTGGGCTTTGATGCCCATAAAGGTAAATTTTTTTAGGATCTGAGCAAATTGTTCAGGATTATTTCATGTAATCCTAGAATATTTTATTATTTGGCAGGACTAACACTCTGCAGTTTGAGACTCTTGTATCCTTTCCCTCCAAATCATAAGATTTTTATTAAAATTGATAGTTTTCTTCTCACATTAATTTATAGATTTTTATACTTGTTCTCCCATCCAGAAATACTCACATGTTAGACACCGTAATACTGTCACGAATCAGGCCCCCCACTTTGGGCAGGAGGACATAAGACAGGGGTGTGGCTAAGGCCCATGCAGTATTATAGACAGCAGGATTCATACCTGAGGGCTTATCTACGAGGTAGGTGTTTCCAGAAAGGTACATTAGATAAGAAAATTCCAAAGAACATATAGAACACTGGTAGATTCTAAGACCTCTGGTTTGCTGTGATCAGATCAGCTAGTGGTATGGGGATTCTGGGAGAGAAGGCATGGGAAAGTAACACCCTCTTTACCATAAGGATCTCTTCACAAGAGTGAGCTGTACAGTGACTTACCTGGGATACCACCAAAGTAGACAAGCGGAGCAAAAGGCAAGACAGGATAAAATAAATGTCTGTGGGGCCTGACAAGATGGGTGTTTGGATGAAGACAAAGGATAAGGCAGCTCTAGAGTTAGGGTTAGACTCAAGGAGGGAGTCACTGAGGGTAGGCTTTCTTTTACTTGGAGCTCAGTGACACACTCCGAGTCAAGTGTGTCCTGCTTCTTACCCCACCTTAGCATTGTTCCTCCTCACTGTCCTGGGACTAATTCCATGCTTCCCAACTTGTTCCCATCACGGCGCAACCTAAAAAGGGGGCTCTTGGGTACCAGCTGGGAAGCGCCAGCTTACATGGTACAATTTCAAAGATAGATATGATAAACCACAGTCCTGGTCAGAACAGTGGCGTCCTTCCCTCCCGACCCACCACAGAGGTCTACCGCCAATGAAATGTGGGTGGAATAAACATGTCGTCTGGAGCAAAATCTTTACAAGCCATTGTGTTTTTTACTAATTTAACTTTTCCTCCGCAGCCAGGACAGCATGTGGCAGCTCAGCCACCGTGGACAAGAGACACAAATGAGAAAGTAAGTAAGTAAGTAAGCCACGGACCTTGTGCAAGCCAGACGAGCACAGCCTAAGGAGGGGACAGCCAACTGCTGGAGCAGACAAGATCATTCCCCTAGCATACCTTTTACATACTTGACATTTCCCATTCAGAAGGGCCACAAATTATATCAATAGTGGTATATATTTAATAATCTTCAGAATATAAGCTGCATAGCTTTTTAGAATAAAAAATGATATAAGCTCAGGTACATGCTTTAGGATACTTGGTTAAACAACAAGAAATCTATCTTTGATGACCACCTCAAAAATGTGGTAGACTTCACAGTGTAACTTAAAAACAGATGTGGAGACAATTAAATCATGGCATGTTGTCTACAAAAGAACATTCTGACAACTTAAATAGAACATAGCACACAATTTCAAGTACTCAAACAGTGCTTTCTGCAAGTGAAAACCATCTAAAAACCACTGATGTATTCTGACTGGGGGGGGGGGGGGAAGCCACTTAGTTTTTCTAGACACAGCATTTCTTTTCCAGAATGGGACTGCCTCAGTCTAGCTTAAAAGCAGTGGAGGAATGATTCTTCCCCTTAATTGTTAAGGAAGAAAAACAAGAAATAAATATAATAACAGGGCCTGTGGCACAAAGAGAATGAAATAACCTAAGGGAAAATCAGCTTTCCATCATTGCATAGTCTCCAGAAACAGCAAATGTGAAGGACAACACAGAAAAGCCACTTCCATTTTTATACCATCCAACCGTCATTTTTCTGATTACTTGGGCTACCTGCAAAGAGAAGGCAGTTCCTGTCACACGAAACACAATGAGAAAACACACACACTCAGGACTCCAGAAAGCAGCTGCTCAGTCTCCTGACAGCATACAGATACTGTGGGCTTGGTAAGGTGCAGTCTTAGAGCAGGGTCAAAAGGGCAGCTGTCTTTAGTCTGTCCAATGGACTGGGACAGTCCTATTCTCCTAGCAGCTTCTCCAGGTAGGTGTCCGGGGCTCCTGCAAGGAGCAGAGGCAGCTGGGCCCAAGCCTCCTCTCAGGCCGGGCCTTCTAAGAGCAGATACTTGCTACTGCTGTCCCATTGCTGCCCTAGGTTTGTGACAGCTGGAGCCCAGACAAAGCACGGAGCCCCAGGCTTCCTCTAGCTCTGAAAGCACAGTGTAAAATAAAATATATACATTGTAATACAAACTCTGTAGCTACTAGGTGAATTTTTATATATCACACAGACCTAAGGTAAAAAACATTTTAGAGCTGTGAGTTCAGGAGCACCGGCCAAGGTGCCACAGTCTGAGCATGGTTTAAAGTCTCACTTTAGACAGTGTTCGTTCGCTATGGGTGGTCGGAGGCTGTGACCAACTCAAACCACTGCCTCAGAGCATCACTGAGCGTCTCAGGGAGCGCATTCACATCACGAAGAATGATATAGAATGGGAATGGGAACTCTTCCATGTAGGATCGGATTTCGGGCATCTCTCCAGGTCCTTTAAATATTGGTACTTTAATATCCAAGATAGAATCCTGTCAACAGAAAACATTTTGAAATTAAAAAAAAAAACCCAAGAAACAAAAACCAGTATCCTTGCCTAGCTCTTCACTGATATCTTTCACTAACAATGTTTAGATCTCCTATATCAAAACTCCTACACATAAAATCAGTTTTTATTACTAAGGAACAATTTTAAAAACTCCTATTGAGTAGGCAGATCCCTTTCTGAGTACCTTTTCCATGAGAACTGACATTGAAAGGGAGGGAAAGGGGCAGACAAGAAAATCCAATTTTTCTATAAGGGTATTCTCTCATTTTCTACTTGGTAATTCACAGTAAGTCCTCCAACTTGTTATCCGGGCCCTGATGTGGCTTGCAGACAGTGCTGTCCCTGGAACAGACTGTCCTGTGGGCATCCTTCATTAGCACCCTGCTCTGAGAAGGGCACTGCTGGGATACAAGGAACTGGAAGGGGCACGTCTACAGTCTCAAGCAGGCGAGGCCCAGAGTCAAGGGGGTGCAGCGCCTGCAAGGACACAGCGCAGAGGGCAAGGACGACCCACACGAGTAGGAGCTGGCACAGCAAGTAGTTAGGAGGGTGGTCTCTGGAATCTGTCTGAACTCTGGCTTTCCTACTCATTACTTATAACCTGTGTCTCTGAACTTCACTGTGAAGTGGGAATAATGACCCCTACCTCACTGGGTTATTCACAAAAAACTAATACAACGTGCCTAGAACGGTTTCTGACAGAATGTTAGAGGTTATGATGGTGTGACCTAGGCCATATTTTAGCCAGAACAGGTTGAGGAGAATTCCCAATTCCCACTTTATCCCCGGATAAAGCAACTTTTAGGGGTCACTCACCCGGGAGCTGGGATTGTCCAGTACAACAAAAATGACAAAGATGTTAGCATTCCGGGCAGCCTGCACTGCTGCCAGGACTCTGTCTTTGCCCTCCAGGAAAAGGCCACGGCCGTCCGAGACCACCAGGAGGAGCTGTGCAGTTTCTACAGGAGAGGAAGAAGGAAACAATACGAAAAAGGGAACAATATGAAAATCGCACTTTTAACAACTCAAAGCGACTTGAAGACAAATTAGTGTAGGCTTTCTCTGTCCTATTAACCGAACAGATGTCTGATACCGATGAACTCTCGACATAAGCAAACGGGACGTCTGTTACTTCACATGCTTCAGTCAGACATAAGGCTGCAGAAGACCTATGAAGCTTTTATCAATAAAACAATTTCCCTGTCATATTAGATCAAGTTCATTGTATACAATATATGAGCACTAAAACATATTTATGGCTATAAAGTATGAAAATGGCAGTATTGACAGGTGCCTGAGAGGCTAAGTTGATTAAGCATCCAACTTTGATTTCAGCTCATCATCTGGGATCGTGAGACTGTGCTTGATGTGGAGCCTGCTTAAGACTCTCTCCCTCTGCCTCTTGCAACCCCTCAAAAAAAAAAAAAAAGTACTGAGTAGGCCATTAGATGAAAGTGCCCGAATCAGAAACCTAGAACTGGGTCTTCCAAATTTCTTGTGACTAATTTGTCTTTTTTTCTCTTTTTGACCCATTTAAATGAAAACTTAAGTGGAGGGGGCCATTAAGATAAATCATGAATAAAGGCATTTAAAAAGTTTTAACTTGTTGGGGTGCCTGGGTGGCTCAGTCGATTAAGCATCTGCCTTTAGCTCAAGTCATGATCTCGGAATCCAAGGATCAATCCTGCATTGGGTTCCCTGCTCAGTGGGAAGTCTGCTTCTCTCTCTCCCTCTGTTCCTCCCCTTAGCTTGTGCTCACTCTCAGATAAATAAAATCTTAAAAAAATAAAAGGAAAATTTAACTCTAATGAAAGACTACACTGCTTGAAAGCAGGCAGTCTTTCTCTGTCAAGGAAGTTTAGAAACTGCCGAGAGGTGTTAAAGACTTGCTTCAAACAAGAAGGTTTCCCATGATATAATCATGACTAAGATTTCAGAATGAGCTAAAAGAAGAATTGGTGTGTTTCAAGCCCTAAATCAATCATTGTTGCATTAGCTAGTTTCTGAATTATTATCCTCCTCTGCTTCTGTCATTAAAATATTATAGAATGTTCTTTTATACTAAATTCCACACACCTTGCTCCACATTCAAAACTCTGAACTCTACTTATTACCAGTTCATAACAGAGAACAGTGGACTCTTGAACAACACACGTCTGTACTGTGTGGGCGGGCCCACTTATATGTGGGTATCTTACAGTATGGTACTACATATATATTTTCTCTTCCCTGTGATTTCCTTAACACTTTTTCTCTAGCTTACTTTATTTTAAGGATAGAGTATAAAGGGCACCTGGGTGGCTCAGTTGGTTAAGCATCTGCCTTTGGCTCAGGTCATAATCTCAGGGTCCTGGGATCGAGCCCCATACTGCCCTTCCTGCTCAGCAGGGAGCCTGCTTCTCTCTCTCCCTCTGCTCCTCCCCACTGCTCATTCTCTCTCTCTCTCTCTCTCTCTCTCTCTCTCTCTCTCTCTCTCACAAATGAAAAAAAAATAAAATCTTTTTTAAAACTGCAGTATAAAATACATATAATATGCACAATTGCTAATTAACTGTGTTATCAGTAAAGGCGGTCAACAATAGGCTATTTATTAGTAGGTAAGTTTTTGAGGGGTCAAAAGTTATACATGGTTTTCAACTGTGCTGGGGGTTGGTGGTTCTCCTAACCCCCGCCCCCTGCATTGTTCAAGGGTCAACTGTAGTTAATTCATATCTATTCCTCCACTGGTTATAAATCTCATGGGTATGGGGTTCAATAAAAAATTTTTTTTCAATAAAGATTTCTGAATGGATAAATGACTGAGTACAAAATTAACATGAATGCCTCATACCTCTCCAGTTCCTGCTTACCTTTTCCTTGAGAGCACACACTCTAAAAGATGGTCATGCATACAGAGGGATGTAGCAAGCAGCTTGTGAATGCACACAACAGAAAGACATTGTGTTGATAAAGACGAAGAACCGCAACTCACCTGGACTGGTGTTCTGTGAGGGCTGTTGAGCAGCTGCAAACATGCCGGCTACAGACTCGAGAAACTAAACCAGAACCAGAGACAGGCTACTATTAAACCACTGAAACTCTCTTCCCATTGTCACCGAGACTGAAATTATTTATTCCTGACTCTTAAGTGATGCTCAAGTAACCTCAGATCTAGAGGCAATGGCACGGCCCCTTGCAGCCACCTGTACTAGGGATGGACGATCCTTGCACCATTGGCATCTATCCTTGGGCTCTGGCGCTCTCCAGCACAGACCTGCACCTCTGGCATACACACCTCTAGTGTTCCATAACACACCCTAGAGGAAAAGAAATACTGCCCCCGGTGGTAAAGACAGGACATCACTACTGAAACAGCTGTCTCCTTTCAGAAGAAAATAAGCAGAAAAAGACTAGAAAACACAAAATGTCTAGTGGAACTTAAAGTAGGCTAAATCAGCACAGACACGAAGAGGACAGAATTATCATCCTATGCTGTGTTTTGAACTTAAGCAAGTCACTGGCTTTATTTTACATCATTTCTTCTCTAGGCTAAATTATATGGGAGAGAGAAATTGGCCCAATTAAGGGTATGGGAAGATGGTTTATTTTTGCAAAAGTTCTAAATCTCTCAAAAAACTAGGGAGCCAGAAAAATTAGTGACACAATGTTCATCTTTGAGGACCTGCGAAAAAGAAGTCACACCAGTTTGCTAATGGGTGCCAAGGAAGTTTTTATTCTAGTGGTGCTTAGGCTGAAGTGTGGAACTATTCTCCACTGGAAATTTTACCTGTTCTAAAATCATACTGGGGAGAACAGAGTGCTAAAAATTACGTCTCTAGGGCACCAGGGTGGCTCCATAGGTTAAGTATCTGCCTTTGACTCAAGTCATGATCTCAGGGTCCTGTGAGCAAGTCTTGAGTCAGGCTCTCTGTTCACTTCGTGATCTGCTTCTACCTCTCCCTCTGCCCGTTCCTCCAACTTGTGCTCTGTCTCGCTCTCGAATAAATGAATAAAATCTTTAAAAAATTTTTTTAACTAAAAAATAAAAATTATGTCTCTTCCCACACTTGCTTTAGAATGACTGTGCAAAGGACATTGATGTCAGCATACCTGAGCAATCTTGGTTTTCTTTTGTTGGAATTTGCAGAGTCGCAGAATCTGGGACCCTGAGGAATCACTGAACTGTTCATGGAATGGATGTAACAGCTTTACAGACTCTCCAAAACTATAGAGAGAGAAAAACCAAATACAATGGAAGTTATTTTTTGTGTGATCAGTATAACAAAATGAGGTTGATTTACCCCCTGGGATTAGAAGGCACCCTTACCTGCACACGGCAATCTGACCCACTTCCAGGAGGGTTAGAGCATTTCCAATCACAGCCAAAGATTCAAATGCCAGCTATGAAATAGAAAGTCAAGGGCTGAAGGAATCAGAATATCCTCTAGATCAGTGCTTTTCAACCTTTTTTATACCAAGAGTCCCACAGAAAAGATGATTTTTCATGGCCCACAGGGAACGTCAACATGGCTATTCACAATCAACCCAGAGGCCACGGGGACTGAGACCTAGACTAATACCATAAATCTTGAAACCCAGAATCCATTTACACTAGTAGTGAACGTCTGCTCTAGACATCATCTAATAAAAGTGATCCTAAGAGATTTGGTCCATAAAATTTTTAGCATTTTTTCCAGGGTAGGGGCACTACATAAAAAGTAACCTCTTATGGGTAAAAGATTTTAAAAACCAATGTATTTTAACCCATATGTAAATGACAGCAGCTTTGGAATTTAAATTTCATTAAAAAGATGATGATACATGTAGCAACTGACATTTACTCAAACATATCAAGTGCTGAGTACATACTTCATTTAAGTTTCACAACTCTGTATGAGGTACTGTTACAATTCTCATTTTTCAGAAGATGAAACTGACACCTAAGTAAATAAACTGTTCAACATTGTGAGGTAAAAAGTGAGCAGAGCCTGGACCTAACCTGGGTTTGGAGGTCACACTCTTTTTCCCACAGAGCATATGTAGAGATGTAGGTTGCTTGTTGGTTCATACTAGGTAATAGCATCACTGCAAAAAACATGCCTCTTCAGTGGCCATAATGGTGGTAGCCTAAGTAATTCCATTCAGGCTCTTACGCCTGGTGAATACTAATAGAGCACTAACTCCAGATAATTTCAGACTTAAAGAGATGCACATTGAACCCTTTAAAAATGATCCTCAGATATTATGCTGTGCAAGGTCGTAAAAAAAATAGTTAAACACTGGCAGAGTTACTCTTTTGGACTTAGGAGCACAGCAAGGCTGAAAAACAACACAACTTAAAAGGCTGCCAACAGTAAGGGACCAAATTATTTCAGACATCCTGAAACTGCCCTTTGACTCCTTTTAAAAATTTTAGGTCTTCTCAAGAATGGTATCAAATTCTCAGAACGGTAATTGGTATTTCAAAGTACTTTTAGTCAGAACATATCTAAAACTTTTCGGTGGCCATGGAGCATGGCTTGCTGTCAATTACTCATTAAACTAGCTCTGGGCTTCCTTACCTGTTTGGTATGATTGTCCACCATGCTAGAAGAGTCATCGATGGCCAAGCAAATCTGATACTGGCGTTTACTGGGCTTGGTCCTTCGAAGCCAAATCTTGTCTTTCCGAAATTGACTAGCAATGTACGGAATGACCTTCCGCATGTTCAGTCGTTTCCCGGTTCGATAGTCTCCTCTATTCAATTTACCCAAATGGGAACAAGATTAGCAGCTGCTCATCCTCTGATAATTCTTTTTTTTTAAAGATTTTATTTATTTGACAGACAGAAACACCGCGAGAGAGGGAACACAAGCAAGGGGAGTGGGAGAGGGAGAAGCAGGCTTCCTGCCAAGCAGGGAGCCCGATGCGGGGCTTGATTGATCCTTGAACTCCAGGATCATGACCTGAGTGGAATGCAGATGCTTAACGACTGAGCCACCCAGGCGCCCCTCCTCTGATAATTAAAAAAATAAAATAAAATCACATTGTAATACCTTATAATTAGTAATACCAAATAACCAATAACCTGGCAAACTCAAGCATCATTGTCAATTGAGACGTGAGGGGAGGCAGAAAAACTGGGTAAGTAGGCAATAATAATTAGGTTCTTCCAGGAAAGCTAAGACACGTTTTAAAAATTAGAAAAATATGTTTGCACTCATTAAGTCTTGGGCTCTTTCCTGTTCAGAAAGTGAGTTTGGATAAATCTTTGAAAAGATCTAGGTGAGTAACACATGCAGAAAGCCCATATCCCCACCCAAAGGCTCAGCCAATTTCCCATCAGATGTTAACAGATCAAAGGAACAGCATTCCTACTGAACATCAGACATTTCAGTGTTTGTAGACAGCATGAGAAAGGGTATGGAATAACATACCAGCCGGTGCCTGTGCAGCACAAATGGCCATCACAAGTCAGCACTTTAAGTGGCTAGGGGTTGAGCCTAATAGAATAGGTGACACTGGCAGCACATGGGGCACTATTGAGTCCAGTGGAGAAGACTTACTTGAGCTTGGCTGCCTGGGTAGGCTCTAATATGAGACGGAGCTGCTCACACAACTGTTGTGAAAGAGGGGCAGTTAAGGCCAGGTAACTCTGCCACATCTCAGCTGCAGCCTTCTCCTGCAACAACAACATGGAAGTTACCCACAGAATGTCAGAGCCAGCCAAAGTCCTTACGGCAAGATAAGGCTTGAAGCAGAGTGATAGAGAACAACCTGCACGAACTTCTGTTTCAAGTTGCCATCTAGTTCATGTACTTAAAAATGTCTCCTCTCCTACTGAAACCACAACCCTTGGTTCCAAATGAGTAAGGATTAAAAAAGCAGAAAATAATGGAATTCATGACCAACTCAACGTTTTATTCTCACCACCTACAAAGGCACTTTGTGTGGGTGGGGCACAGTGGATGGGTAATGGCGATGCCAGCCACAGCCACATTAACTGTGGGCAAGAGTGAGGAGTGCCAATCTATCAAGGGTGCACTAATATACTAGACACAAAGCTCCACTTAGGGCAGAGCCCTCATATAGGTCTGCCGTCAGAATGATGACAGCAGGCACAAAATACAAATATGTGCATTTACAGTAAACTGAGGATGCAAAGTCCTAATTAAAAATGAAGCTTCTGGTTAATCTATGCTGCCACATTAAGTCAGCCAGCAATATTCCAGGTGGCCTACTCTGAGGAAGACACATTTTGTGCCATTTTTCCATCACTGTCCTATCTGTTGTAACTATTGTAGAGTGAACAAAAGAAATTCAAGGAAATAAATACATCAGCTTTTCTGTTTTAATTAAGCTACATATGGAGTGGCAAAGTAGGCAGATAGCAATGGATGGACTTAGGTGCCATGTTCCTTGTACAAAGGAAACTGGTGCTAAGAACCTGTTAAGCATGCTGTATCTTTAAAAACAAACAATAAAAAACAAACAAAAAAACAAGATTATCTTATGAAAAGACTAGTGACTTACTTCTTCTGGGTTTCCAGATCCATGTGGCTGCCACATTTCCAGCTGTCTCTCCAGCTCCTGTCTTAGCTCACTGATGTCTTTTAAAAAGGGCTAAGGAGAAAAAACCACAGATAACAGGTAGCCTAGGTTGAAATCACTGGCTGCCTTCTGAGCAGTATGAACTACAAATACATACCCCTGAGACATAAAACTTAAGCAGTTTAATGGCACAATAAGAAGATACCAGACAACTAGTCATCTTCTGCTTCTCATTTTGTAGAGAGAAGATAAAGCAAATTTACCTTTTAGAAGAAATCCATCCAGCAAAATTAAAACAAAAAACCCACAAAAGTATCAATATCAAGATGTTCTTTGATTAATCAAGACTTTATTAAGTCAAATGATTAGGGAAAACTCCATTAAAACTGTTCTTAAAATGCAGACTTATTGGGGCGCCTGGGTGGCTTAGTTGGTTAAGCGACTGCCTTTGGCTCAGGTCATGATCCCGGAGACCCGGGATCAAGTCCCACATCGGGCTGCCTGCTTCTCCCTCTCTCACTCCCCCTGCTTCTGTTCCCTCTCTGGCTGTGTTTCTCTCTGTCAAATAAATAAAATCTTAAAAAAAAAAATAAATTAAATAAATAAATAAATAAATTAAATAAAATAAAATGCAGGCTTATTAAGCCAAAGATTCTTGCTACTTCCATCATCATAAACTCAATTGTCCCTCCAGGCTTCTCACACGAGGATGCTGGCTGGACATGAGAAGAGTAAATCTGAGAGCCTGAGGCTGGAGGACAAGACCTCCCATCATGGTCAGGTCAGGAGAGACCACCACTATCATCCTGGGATAACTGCTAGAATAGCATTATCTGTTTAGAGAAAATTGATCATACCAACAGTTTCCCTAAAAACCATGATAAGGATAAGATACCTCTAAACAAAAAAGAAAAAAACAAAACAAAAAGATATCTCTAAACAACCAGATATTCTATGACGTTATGATGTTATAAAGACAAAAATTTAAAAGCAGTTTATAATTATATCTTGTTAACTTATTAAAGCAGTAATTTGTGAAAATTTTCATACCTGGAAAACTGTGTCCACGAGGAACTGATGGGCTGTGTGAATGGTCGAATCTCGACTTCTCTCTGGTTTCTCCTTCTCCACCTCCTCGTGGAACAGGCTGGTCCTGGGATCTTGGTCTTCTGTTTTAACAGGTTGGGTCTCTACCTCCATCTCATCAAAGCCTATTTGCAGATAAGGACAGAGTTGTACTTCCCATAAAATTACACAGAGATTGAACCTTCATGATTGCCTGCCTATCCTGATGATGACTCAAACCTTACTCCTTCACTGTCCACCAAATTTCCACATACGGGTTCCACATGTTGCTTCTCTTTGGGTCAGTCACTTCCAATTCTGACTCCCCTAACCTCCCCTCCTCCTCAACATGATGTTGAAGGCAGCTGTTCTGCAAAAAAACGGAAGTAGGGGAGATTCCCATTTACCCCAATAAGCCTTGTAGAGCTGTCTGATTCTGTAAAGTACATGCATAGAGAACTTTGATAAAAACAAAAACTAAAATAAAGTCATAGTTACAGTCTATATATGAGGAAATGGAGGCAAAGAAAATACGAATAATTTGCCTCAACCTAAAACATGAGGAAGGGACAAAGTCTGGATTCTGAATTTTCATCAGAGCTATGCCATTCCCACTGTCATATAATGGCTGGGCAGTTGACAATTCTAAAACCTCAGAGGGCAAGTTTTGAGGAATTGGGCAGGTTTTTTTTTGAATTTGCATTCATTCTACTGCTGATAGTTATTTTTTAATGTGTTAAATGCATGTCCTCTTTAATAAATTGCCCAGTAACAGCACTTGGTCAACTATGAAATGGAATGAGAGTGGAATGAATTCTTATATATAAGAATTTTGGTTACTTTAACACATGCATTTTCCCCATTCTATTTCTTTAAATATTTTTATTGCATTTTATGCTAATATTCTATATTTTCACATAATTGAAAACCCTACTCTAATAATCAAGAGTGTATCTACTCGTCATAAGTGAAGTAAGTGTACTATTTTTCTCTACATATTTAAAGAAGACTGATGGCCTTTTGCCACCTCAGGTGTCTGGAATACCAATACCACTCTTCCACCTTTTGACTCACAATTAAATATAGTAGAATTATCACAGGCAAACGAACACCTATGCCACGGGTTTGAGCAGGGAAAGAACAAACCAGATCAGACCACGCTACACAAGAAGTGACTTTTCTAAGCCAGAGAGCTTAGGAGGGATTAGTTCACTGTAGGACTCACCAGAGCTCGCTGTGGTCCTGGACTTCACCTCCTCTGGCTTCAGCTGCTCTGCGTCTGCTGCTCGGAGCTCCTCCTCCTCCATGTCTGCGAAGGTATCCTCTATCTCCTCTTCCTGATCCCCGCTGGAATCTTTTGCAGACTGTTGCTGCTCCTTGCTGGCCGCATCTGTCAACAAAGCAACCAACACATAGAGAGCCTAGGTCTTTGCAGAACAAAGTAATCAAGAGTCAGTATAGTTTGTCATTTTAAGCTCCCAGGATTTTATTCATGCTGGTTCTTTGCTGACCAGCTATGTGGCATGAACATGGTGCTTGGCTTCTCTATGCCTTGGATGCCCTACTGACCTACTGATATAACTGCCTATTCTCTACCACAAAAATAGGATGCTTAGCTAGGTTTTTATTGCTCTTACAAGAAACTGAACCAGAAGAAGCAGGCTGGTCTTGGGACTCAGAGCAGTTAATGGAATTACCCTACACTGCCAAGTTATGAGTAGAGAAACTGGAATGATTAAGAGTAGAACAGAGGACACAGAAAACCAATGTTGAGGATGAGCTCTATGTGATCTTAGACAAATTCTCAAGCTTGTTTGGCCCCAGTATGCTCATCTAGTAAGATGGAAATATCACAGCTTGTAAGATTACTGGAAAAATTTCATGATCATTCAGCCAACACTTAGAATAGTATTTGGTACAAAGCAAGAGCTCAATTCATGGTAGCAATTATTATTACTGTTTTATTTTTCTAAAAAATGAAGACAGGGAGAAAAGTAATTCATGGTAGAGCAATCATTTCTGAAACAATGCTCACAGATATAAATATTATCAACACTAGTTTATGTGTTAGGAATAAAACATTAAAAAGTCACCAAGAAAACTAGAAGGGGAGATTGAGTACTGACTGACTATTCCCTTTCTTATGGAGAATTTTTTTCTCTTTTCACTTATGAGAAAAACAAACATTTCTAGTTCACAGCTCTTGCCACTGCAGGGAGTGACCTCACAGTGACTATGTCCAGTCCAGTACTCAGAAACCCTGAAATTAGCACTCGGTTTGGATGTGGCAAACTGTTATCAAGGACATGTAAAAACTTACCCCAGACCCCAAACCCTGAACACTTGCACTTGGCCACAGATACCTTTTATTTTATTTTAAAGAGTTTATTTATTTAATTGACAGAGAGAGACACAGCGAAAGAGGAACACAAGTTGGAGGAGTAGGAGAGGGAGAAGCAGGCTTCCCACCGAGCAGGGAGCCTGATGTGGGGCTCGATCCCAGGACTCAGGGCTCTTGACTTGAGCAGAAGGCAGATGCTTAGTAAGTGAGTCAGCCAGGTGCTTCCACAGATCCCCTTTTATACCAGAACTAAACTGCATTTCTGCATAATTCTTCTTGGAGAGAAAATAATTCCAAAAAGACATTAACCATCCCTAGAATGAATCTGGTTATATGCTGGGCACATAGTCATACAGCTTAAACTCTCACAGAGAGCTTAGTGAGCAAAGGAGAAGCTCTCCCTGAACCATACCGTATGTCTGTGCATCGAAATAAGGGTCACTGCCTTCTTTAATGTGCTCAAATGCATCTGCATCCTCCAGCTGGGCCTGGGGCTGGGCTGGCCTCTGCTCAGTGTGGCTCTCCATATCCACGGTCCTCAGCCGCTTATGGACATGCTCACTGTGATCACCCATCGAGCGTTCATTGTCAGCCTGTCCAGGTTTCCTCTTGAAACTCTGTGGGGAAATAGGTGGAAATTCATTAGCGCTTTGTCTGTAATGGCAAAATGACTAATGTCTATCCACAGGGGGCAGGTTTACTAACTGAGGTACAACCACAGAAAAATGAAATTCAATGCAGCTGTTAAAAAGAATGAGATCTCTATACAAAAATACAGAATGATCTGTATGATATACTTTATATCTGAAATAAAGGCAAGGAAGAAACACACATCCATACATAAGTTACATGTGCAAAAATAAATGTAAAACAAAACAAAACTGAGAGCACCAATCTTCTCTTTAGTGGTTGAGTACAGGAATAAGATGGAAGCCTTTTAGGTGATTGGTTTTTATACATGAACTTCATTTCACCTTTGTGAATTATACCCCATTCAAAAAAACTCTAATTTTTAGAGGCGCTTGGGTGGCTCAGTCAGCTGAACGTCTGACTCCTGATTTGGCCTCCGGTCATGATCTCATGGGTCATGAGACAGAGCCTTGTGTCAGGCTCTGTGCTGGGCACAGAGTTCACTGGCGATTCTCTCTCCCTCTGCCCCACCCCCACCCCCACCCCCACTCACACTTATGCTTTCAATAAATAAATTTTTAAAAAAATTTAAAACCTAACTTTAAAACACAAGAGAGGACAGTGGAAAAAAGATTGGCTAGAACTGGGCAATAGCAGCCAACACCTGGCTCTTAGGCTGCATAACAAGAATAGGGAGGAGAGGAGTGTGAGTGTGTGTGTGTGTGTGTGTGTGTGTGTACACACCCACAGAGAAGAAGCCCAGGGTCCTGATCAGCTTGCTGTGGCTGCCATCCGTTTGGCGAGACAGCAAAACCCAGGAGCATGGCTGTTTTTAAACCACTATACTCAGGGCATCTTTTCCCACACGGCTTGAGGAGGGATAGAGACCTGTGTGTTTTTCCTGGTCTGTTTCTGGGAAGCCAACCGGGCGATGAAGTTGGATTCGTGGCCTTCTGCCTGGTTTGCGTCTGCAGCTCCACTCCCGTGTTCCTAGGAAATCCAAGCCACAAGAGAATGAGGGTGGAAGACGCCATATGAGCACCTGGTCACTGCACCGTGCCGTGTGCAGCTTCTCTGTTAGTGCCCTCTCCGAGTCACACGATACACGTGCCTCCTGCCACGGAACTCACCCATGACTAAGGCCTGGACCCTGGGCAAAAACAAGAGCATCAAGATCCAGATGTTACCCTCTTGAGCAACTTTGCTGTGTGAGGCTGATTAGTTCCTTGTTTCCAGGACTATAATGGCTTACGCTGAAGGAAGGACAGACCTCAGCCAGAAACCAGGCTCTGCCATCAACCACCTATGTACCCTTGAGACTGTCATTTCACTTCACTGCAGCTTACTTAACTCACATATAAAATTGAGAAAGTAATAACAATAATCAGCTGTCTTAGAGGACTATTATGAGGACCTGAAGTAATGAAAATGCTTAGCACTACCTAGTAGGTGCTCAATAAATGTGGGGTGGGGCGGGTATAAATAGGTGTTATTACTGGTGAGAAAACTGGGCTCAAAGAGGCTTAAGGAGCTGTCCTAAATCACCACTGTAAGCAGCAGGTCCTCTGATTTTTGATGCTCTTTACACAGCATGCCAGTGGCCCGACCTGTGGTCATATACAGAACACATCACTCTGGCTCAAGGAACAAAGGGCTTTGCTTTTTTAAATTAAAACCTTCAGACAGGCCCCTGGGTGGCTCAGTCATTTAAGCATCAACTCTAATTTTGGCTCAGGTCATGATCTCAGGGTTGTGAAATTGAGCCTGGGGTTGTGTTCTACGCTGGGAGCAGGAGCCTGCTTAAGATATTCTCTCTCTCGGTGGCGCCTGGGTGGCTCAGTTGGTTAAGCCACTGCCTTCGGCTCAGGTCATGATCCCGGAGACCCGGGATCAAGCCCCACATCGGGCTTCCTGCTCGGCGGGAAGCCTGCTTCTCCCTCTCTGACTCCCCCTGCTTGTGTTCCCTCTCTAGCTGTGTTTCTCCCTGTCAAATAAATAAAATCTTAAAAAAAAAAGATATTCTCATTCTCTCTCTCTCTCTCTCTCTCTCTCTCTCCTCTCGGGAATGCCTGGGTGGCTCAGTCAGTTAAGCATTAGGTCATGATCCCGGAGTCCTGGGATCAGGTCCCACACTGGGCTCCCTGCTCAGTGGGGAGCCTGCTTCTCCCTCTGGTTGTGTTCTCTCTTACAAATTCTAAAAAAAAAAAAAAAAAAAAAAATTCTCTCTCTGCCTCTGCCTCTCCCCCATGCTCATGTGCTCATTCTCACGCTCTCTTAAAAAAACAACAGCAAAACCCTTTAGAGCTTGGTAGACAGCAAGGAAAAGGGAACCACTAATAGAAGCATAGTACTGGCTCTAAAGTCTAAATTAAACTATCTTTACTTGGGAGCTTTCTAAAAAATAACATGAGCCTGCTTCTCCCATGAAGAACTATCAGGCTAACAGCTTTTTCTCTTTAAGCACAATACTTAAATACAGCGTGTAGCCAGCATTCTAGGGTTTATCCTGAGAGGCAAATAAAAGTAGATATTGATCATTTTCTTAAGAATCGAAGATCTTTTTAGAAGTCAACTGCTAAAGAGATGGTAATTTCACCCAGAGAAAAGACCCTCCCAGAGGCAGTGAGGGCCTATCACCTCCTTTCCCTGCTCCTTCTCAGGCGCGGCCCCAGCCAGCTCCACAGCCTGTGCACTCTGCACACTCTCCAATCCGGTCTGCCCGCAGGAGTCATGCTCCTTCCTCTCCGTGGCTTCTGGCACCTGCTCCTCTGTGTCAGAATTCTCCCCGCCTTCTTCTTCTTCCTGATTCTGCAGCACAAGCAAACACCACATTAGAAAGCTCTGGGGGAACAATAGAAGGCGGTAGGGTGGGTCCTGCAACAAGCAGGTGCCCTGCTCCTCACCACCAGGAGTCTACAGGGAAGGTATCAGGCCCAAAAAGTATAAATAGAATTTTACTGCTGCTCAGCAGCGCCACCTGGTGATAGAGAAGTATCCTAAAAGATTGTGATCGGAATGAAGTGACCTCTCCTCACTATTACTTTTAACTCGAGACAAGCCAGATACTCCACAATACCTGGGGCTGGAGACCTTGGTCAACAGGAATGCCATTCTCTGAACTGCCCTCATTGGCTTCCTTGTCCTTGTCCTCCAGACACTGCTGCTCATCCTCAGAGTTTTCTTCAGGATGTTCAGCAGTATCTTTGTCTTGGTCATCAGCTCCTGTGTCCATCTCTTCCTCCCCCTCTTGCTTCTCCTCTTCACTGGGGCCTTCCTCAGGCTCATGCTGACCCTGATCTTCACTGTGGTCAGCCTCAATCTCTTCCTTTATTTCCTCAGCTTCATGACCTGCTTCTTCGGTATCCATTGGCTTTTCTTTAATTTCCAAAGGATTTTCTTCTAGATAAATACAATAAAAAGTAGAAACACAGAATTCAACATGATTTAACATGGGATTAAGTTATACAAGTTTTGTTATTGGTCTCGAACCAGGAATTGGCAAACAATGGCCCCCAGGGCCAAATTTGGCTGACATGTCTCTGTAAATAAAGTTTTACTGGAATACAGCCACATCTCTTTGCTTACCTAGGTGTTTAGCCCACCCATCCTATATTGCCTATGTCTGCTTTCACACTACTACAAAAGCAGAATGTAGTTTTTACAACCCCTGTCACAGTTTATGGCCTATAAATTATGATATATTTTTTATCTGACCCTTTATAGAAAAAGTTTGCCCACCCCTGCTCTAAAGTGTATGTATATATGCA
>PITA01002461.1:82262-161014 GCA_004023965.1 Spilogale gracilis
TTTTTTTTTTTTTTTTTTTAAAGATTTTATTTATTTGACACAGAGAAACACAGCCAGAGAGGGAACACAAGCAGGGGGAATGAGAAGGAGAAGCAGGCTTCCCACCGAGCAGGGAGCCCGATGTGGGACTCGATCCCGGGTCTCTGGGATCATGACCTGAGCCGAAGGCAGTCACTTAACCAGTTGAGCCACCCAGGTGCCCCAGAAAAGTTTTATTTATTAAAGAACATTCCTAGGGGCACCTAAGTGGCTCAGTTGGTTAACCATCTGCCTACAGTTCAGGTCATGACCCCAGGATCCTGGGATCGAGCCCCATGTTGGGCACCCTGCTCAGTGGGGAGTCTGCTTCTCCCTCTCCCTCTAAACTTCCCCTCCTCATGTTCCCTCACTCTTCCAAATAAAAATCCTTTAAAAAAAATAAAATTAAGAACATTCTGGGACGCCTGGGTGGCTCAGTTGGTTAAGCGACTGCCTTCAGCTCAGGTCATGATCCCAGAGACCCGGGATCGAGTCCCACATCGGGCTCCCTGCTCGGCGGGAAGCCTGCTTCTCCCTCTCTCACTCCCCCCGCTTGTGTTCCGTCTCTGGCTGTGTTTCTCTCTGTCAAATAAATAAAATCTTTAAAAAAAAAAAAGAAAACGAACATTCCTATTCTTTCGACACGTCAGAAATCAGTTAATTTGTTAACAAATAATTTTTCAAAATAATTGCTTCTTGGTTTATATACACAATGGTTTAAAGTGAGCTTAGATGTTTTCCAAGAATAAATAGCTATTACACCATCAATGGGTTTTAATTTTCAATTTTATGCTTGCTTACTTGCTGAATTTAAGGTTGATGTCAGATTCCAAAATTGTATGGTAGTGAAACGGCCTCAGAAGCAGCAACTTATACAATGCTAAGTATGTCAACTATAATTTTTTTTCTAAGTAGGCTCCATACCTTGCATGGAGTTCAACCTGGGGGCTTGAACTCACAACCCTAAGATCAAGACCTGAGGTGCAATCAGGAGTTGGATGCTTAACCTACTGAGCCACTCAGGCACCCCAAAAGTCAGCTAGAATTTAATATAAGAAGTTTGGCCTTCACAGATGTTGTGAGATTTTTTTTAGCTTTCTTAATAAAGCTAACTGAAAATGAAAACAAAAAAATGTATGCTAGAGATTCAGAGAGTGAAGACTTGTTTTTAGCACAAGGAAAGCCTCTATCAAATCTTCAACCAAATGATTCTGGTTAAACAGCAAGTTCACAAGTTTATTTTTTTTAATTACTAAATACTTCAAGCATGAAAAATACATTAACATAATACAAAATATATATATATTACCAAAGCTAAAAAAAATTATGAGTCATATACTCACCTCCTATATTCAATAGATGTAAATAGTCTGCCATATTTATATGAAATTTCAGTCACTTGTTTTTAAGAAATAATTAAATAGGGTACAACTACATGGATTCTGGATGACTTTGCCCTTCCTCCTCCCTCATTGATCATGCTCTCCCTAGGGAAGTCTCCCAAACTGAACAGTGGGTGATAGGCAGATTACTGTGATTTCTCTTGATTATTCAATTTCATTCCCTATAACAATGGTTTCATATTTCAAACTAAACACACAACATAAGCATAGGAATCAATAACTTAATCATCTCCCTAAGAAAGCTGCAACTAGATTCCATAACAGGCCTACATATACCTAGACTGCAGTGCTCATATAAGCCCATGAGATAGGGTGTTGAGATGGGTGTGGGGACCTGAAGCTTTGTGGGAGGAATCACCACCCAGGTACCGTGCCGCTAAAACAAGAGGACAGGAGAGGCCACCACTGCCAAAAACCTGCTGGTTTACTTTACTTCTGCTCAGCTTGTGTTCTAAGTCTAACTCAGGTGAGAAGCACTACAGAGACAAAGCGAACAATTCTCTCTAACTGGAATTGAGCTGACTGGACATGATTTACGACCTAGCCATGATATGGCATGAAGAAATTGGTTACTGCTCATTTTCAGCGAATTCCAACTGGTCTCTTTAGGTTTTAAAAGACATACCTCCTTCTTCATGGTCTGTGTCCTCACTACCATTCTTATCTTCACTGTCTAGGTTCAAGTCGTCTGGCAGGTCCAAGGCGTCAGGTTCTGGCAGCTTCTCCTGATTGCCATGGTAAGGGTCTACCTCATTCTCATCATATTCCCTCTTTGGACAAATAAAGAGAACAGGAAAAAAAATAAAACTTTTTAAAAACTTTAAAAAAGTTTTCAAAACTTTTTTTGAAAAGCAGCATTTGCAGATAATTAGCTCTAAGCAGCTACTCTAAAATACAAAGCCTCTTCTCTGAAATTTCCCCCACACTTTAGAATTTTACTAATGCTTTTACTAATGTTTCCAGAAGTTTCATGCTGGAATTTCAAACTACACCTTCTGTGCAGGTTCTCCACCAATAAGAGGTACTGTGTTACTTAATTTCAAAAATGAAACTAAAGTTTATGAGGAAATATATGGAAAAGAATCACAGAGTTTGGCCAAAAGTTTAGCTCCGGCATGAGCCAAACAGCCTGAAAACCACCTCACTTCTCACCAGACTAGTTAGATATTTTATGTCCTGTCAAGAAACTTTGTTACATGTTCTTTTATGAGCCATTGGGAAAACAACTGATGAACAGGAAGAAATATGTCTTAACACTCCTTAGGAGCTGTGGGGTGTTAACAACCCTGGCCTAGAATCAGAGGTGGATGGGTTTCAAATCCTCATCACCTCATCTATTTGTTCATTAATTTTGTCCTGGCCTTGTCCACCATCAGCAACTTCTGCTTCTTCCTTTTCTTCCTTCTTATCTTGCTTTTTATCTCTGTTCGGCTTCTCAGCATCCAAGTTGTCATCTTTGGCAACAAGTCCACAATCTTCCTAAATGTCAAAGGGAAAAAACACAAAATCATTACTCTCAACCCAAGAACTGCTTTCATACAGGTAGATTCTACCTAAAGTAGCTCTTAGGTATGCAGAATTTCTGCCTGTTAGGCCAATCCCATGGCAATACCCAGCTGACAGGGGGTCCGTCCTTCAGGACTTGGAAAGAGCCGTCTTCCTTAGCCCCGATGGCAACAGTGATGGCAGATGTGTGAACGGTGGAGGCAGTCACCCCGTGCTGCTGCACAGTCCCACCTAGCCCCGGACTCCTACTAAGCAGAAAGCTGGAGAAGTTCAGTGGCCATCAGCAGAATCAGCACATTTACACTGAGTCTTCTTAACTGCCCCCCTCCACAACACATGGGAGGGCCCAGATTAAGAGGGGAAAAAAGAGGGATGAAAGAAAAAGTAGAAAAAGACAGAAAAGGAAGAGCAGTAAATGACAGGGAGGGGTAGCTGGTAGGAAGAATGCCCCCTCTCAGCCTGGTGACTATACGATTGGGGGAATCTTTTAATTACCTCATCCATCCCTGGTCCTGTTTCTTCAGTTTTACTGTCTTCTTCTTCATCTTCCTCCTCATCGTCATCACCCCAAAACCGCTCATCTAGTTTGTCAGCTTCCTCACCATTCAGATCGCCCATCTGTTTATCGAGTTCTCCGCCCTCAATATCTGATTTCCCATCATCCTCTTCTGAAAGGGAAGGCACTGAGCTTAGTGAGGCAAATCCCCAAACTGACAGGTCCGTGTGTGCAGAACAGGCATGGACCCACTACCTGGCAAGTGCCCCACCTGAGATCTACTGTTTGTATTTACTGAACTCTGTAGAGACAGATGCCTCTAGATCTGCTAAAGTAGTCCTACTGTGTTTTACAAACTATTTGAAGGAAAAAAGAAGTCTGTAATTTGTGATATCAACAAACAGAAGGGTGGCAGAATAGCTGTCCAAGTATCTACTTCCGGTGCTGCGGGGAACAGTCATTATGAGACTCAGCAACCTCACTGGGTTTTGGTTTCTTATCTGTGAAATGAAAGAGTTAAACTGTAGGATTTCCAAGGTTCCTCCCCAACTCCAACACACCATACACTTTTATTTTATCCAACATCTAACATCATGTGTCTAACTCAATCAGAATTTTCTTGCCATTGTTTTTGCTCAAGATCTACTATGCCAGAAGTTACAGTCTTATGCTGCTTAGGCAAGTGTGTACTTTTCTACTCTACAGCCAGCTTTCATTTCTGCAAGATCTTCGCTTACAATAAGACATAATATCTCAAATTAAGCTCTAGACAGAAATTTAGGGCAATAACTGAATTATGGAACGAACATGACAGGTGATGATATGCCATAAGAAATTACATTTTCAAACAATTTGTAATAAGAGGGGAGTGTTCATATGTTAAATAAAAAAAGCAGACTACAGTGGTACTTGTGTGGCTCAGTCAGTTAAGTGTCCTAACTCTTGATTTCAGCTGAGGTCATGATCTCAGGATTGTGAGATCAAGCCCTGCATCAGGTTCTGCGCTGGGCATGCAACTTGCTTAAGACTGTCTCTTTCCCTCTCTCTCTGCCCCTCACCCCCCACTCTCTGAAAGAAGGATAAAAAAAGCAGACTATCAAACTATTATGGGTGTGTGTGTGTGCAATATATGGAAAAAATAAACTAAATGTTATTAAGTGGTTTGGGTGGTAAGCCTAAGGGCCTTCTGTTTCACTCTTGCACTCCTTCTTTCTTTCTTTTTTTTTTTTAAGATTTTATTCATCTGACAGAGGGAACAAAGGCAAGGGGAGTGAGAGAAGGAGAAGCAGGCTTCCCACTAAGCAGGGAGCCCGATGCAGGTCTTGATCCCAGGATGCCAGGATCATGACCTGAGCTGAAGGCAGAGTCTTAACAACTGAGCCACCCAGGTGCCCCTCACTCCTGCACTCCTGTTCCAAATCATCTATAACAAATGTCTATTATTTTCCTATTTTTTTTTTTAAGAAACTACCCTGACCAATTTACTTTTGAGCTGAGAGCCAAGCTCTAGTAGGGATATCTCTCCTTGCTCTTTCAGTCTTCCCTGAAA
Organism: Spilogale gracilis; assembly: GCA_004023965.1. Taxonomy (NCBI): domain Eukaryota; kingdom Metazoa; phylum Chordata; class Mammalia; order Carnivora; family Mephitidae; genus Spilogale; species Spilogale gracilis. The sequence continues at coordinate 87,235 of PITA01002461.1, forward strand.
GGGAAGTCACTGCATCTAGCACATGAGGCAGCCAAAATACAGTCAGTATCTCAGTTTACTCAGAAGAATCTCCAAAACTGACCATAGGTTTCTGCCTCAGTGGAGACAGGGATGAAATGTGTATATGCTGATGTTTTCATTTGCAGTTATGCAGAATAAACTTGTTCCAGAAGATTATAATAGGCTTCTTAATGGGAACATGTAATTTCTTACATAAAATATCTTCTAAAAACAAGAATGAAGTGACAGATAATCGCAAACCTTGTTCTTCAAGCTCCCCATCATGCATTTTCCCATCAAAGTCTTCTGACATCTCAATGGCATTATCCTCGGCCTTAATGTCTGATTTTGAGTCAGGATCCTCTTTATCCTTTTCTTGACCTTTCCGAAATGTATCTTCTGCCTATATCAAAAAACATTATAGAAAAAAATAAACATTGTAACTTTGTTAATGTTTATTCAACTCTAAATAGAATATAAATATTTAAATGCCAACAAATGCCAAAATATTTAATTTATACCATTAAGGTATAAAAGTTATCTGTGGGGAAAGAAAAAAGGAGAACCAACAGGGATAGCCACACACAAGAATTTATGGTTTCCTTTAATATGTCTGTAATTTCCAGTTTTACTGCACTGGGATTAGAGAATATAGAATTTTGTTGAAGGTTTCTCCAGGTGAATTGTTAAAAAAAAAAACAAAAAACAAAAACCCAGACATATTTAAAAGAATAGGCCTTTTTAAAAAAGAAAAAGAACATGAATTCTTAAGAAGGATAAAAAAATTCAAACTTATTATACTGTCCACATCTTTAATATTTTTATCACTTTGGTCTCTCATAGATAGTAACTGAATGTAATTTTGTTTACTTTTCCTTAAACTATATACTCCTATATACTCTAGGTGATATTTGGGGCAGAATATTCATGACTGTCTTATTAAGGTTAGATTTTAAGAAGTGCTTTTTAAAAATAAAAACGTAATAAAATCCTATTATAAGAATTCTAAGAAAAATAGAATGAGTAAGTTTCCTATAGCACCAATATCCTCCAAAAATCCCAAAGAAATTAAGCATCAGTGACATTCTGGTCCATCTTTTTATCCATGAGTACACCTAGGTGATCTGTATCAGTACCTGTCTCCCTACATCTGTAAAACAATGATCTTTTTTTTTGTTTAAATGTTTTTTTCCAATATGCTTTTCTTTTTTTAAAAGACTTTTTAAAGTAATTTCTATACCCAACGAGGGGCTCAAACTCATGACCCCAAGATCAAGAACTGCATGCTCTACTGACTGAGGGAGCCAGCCACCCCTGCTTTTCTTTTTTAAAATTAAAAAATGTCCTAATGATAGATTTAAATGTACCAACATGGAAACCTATCTCAGTCTAATTAACTTACAGTGCTATTCTGCATAAACAATTTCCTCCTGATAAATATTTGGATCTTTTCACAATTTTCAGTTACAAATAACGCTATAGGGAATATCCTTGTTCAAAAAAAACACTCCTTCCTACACCTATTTATCTTTGACCCTTATTAGCATTTCTATCAGAAAGCATGGAATTGCTAGGTCAAAGAATACATACGATTAAAATTTATTAGATACTGCCAAATTATTCTGATAGCTTTTATCCCACTTAATGTTTTGTGCTTTGGATTGCACTTTTCTATTAAGTTTGCAATTTTTTTGCTTTAATTTTTTTCCATGAGAAAAGTACTATTGACAAAGTTAAATTTGAGAAATTTAACAAAAAAAGATGCATGTGCATTAAACAGAGCTCTACCACATCAACACTAGCATAACTCTCTTGGTTTTCTTTCCAGTCTTCCTTCAAAGGATGAGAAGTTTAAACTGGTTTGTTCCTTTATTTCTAAGAGCTATAACCACAACTTAAATAAAAATTTATGGTCTGCTTCAGGCTTTTAGAATATACATGCCAAAAAGAAACTCCATTATCTCTTATTTCTTCAAGTTACAGTTGATAAATCTAAATGACTAAAAATAGTATGTTAAAAAAAAAATCATTCCCAAATGAGAGAGGCATTTAAAAAAGGAGCACAACAATCCTAGCCCAAAGTATCTACTTCAAAAACATTCTTGATTCCAGCCAAAAGAGAACATAGATTAAAATTTTTCAATATGTCTTTAAGATATATAAAATAAAACATGTTAACAGTAAACACTGGCATTATTATTTAATGCACCTGTTCCTATAATAGTTAATTTTTTTATCCTTAAATGAGCCACTACCAAAATTACTCTAGAAAAATTCATCAGCAAAGATCTCCCCATTTAAAATAAAAACTTTTAAGCCATTTGCCTCTCAAAGTATAGCCACAACTAATGACTGAGCCACAAACTTCCTTTCTGTATCTTCTGGCTTTTTATCTATATTCACTCCCTAAAGCTTTTGAATTCTTAGGGCTCCATGGATCACAGTTTGGAAACCATCTTAATAAAAAAAGCACACATGTAAAATTTAATATTGAAAAGAGAGGGAAAAGGGAGTTTCTGTAAAATGTATGCATGTTTCAGCCATGTGAAAACGTACCTGTTCTTCATTTTCTATCTGGTCACTCACATCTTTCATGCCCTCGCCTTCCCCAATTCCACCTCCCTCATAATCATGGAACTCAGTTGCTCCCTCTCCTGCTGAATCTTCCATGAATTCTTTGGGCAGGCAAAAGCCCTTAAAAATAAGAATGAACAATTAGATATAAAAGCAATAAAAGACAGAAAAAGAAAATAGTTTTAGCTTTTCTCTAGCTCAGTATTCTCAATCTGATGGAAATACATGTCAGGGCAGTAACAAATATATCCAGTAGACCTTTGACATTCTTTTCTTTCTTGCTGATAGCAATTACTATCAATTACTATGCAGGTTCAAAGCTTGACATCCGATCTAATATGTAAGGTTCTGACCTCATAGAGGCCTTCTGGTGTGTAGTAATTTCATTTGGCAAGACAAAAATATGAATGAATTATAATAGGACAGTATTTAGGAGCAAGTCACTGAGTAAGGGTAGAACCTCTCAGTATCTAAATCCCAAAGGGATTTCACTCTTCTTTATTTACTTCTCAAACTAGTAAGCTTGAGAAGAAGGAGAGGAGGGACAGGAGACCTGTAGTCCTGAAGGTACAAGCCAACTTGAAGCAGATGCCACAGTGGGAGGTTTCATTTTCACTTCAAAAACCGAAGAAAATTTGGTGTGATGCACAAGTAAAATGTTAATTTTAATATAAAAAAATGCCTCCTTCTCAACTTTCGAGGGAAAACTGTCACTCTTGGTGTACGTGCCACATCTGGCATTTTCTGCCAAGGCACTTGGAATGGCACCGGGTCGAGAGTCAAAAACAAGATCAGAGAAAGAAATACACATGAAGGATTAAGAAAATAGTATTTTGTGTTGGAAAATAGTTTGAAAAGGAAAATCAACTACTAGCATGTGGGATAAAAATGAACATAACAACAAGTGGAAGAAAATAGTGGTTCTCAATCAGAAATTTTATCAGACAAGCCATCAAGTTGTTGATCTGAGGATGAAGAAGTACTAAAAAAAAAATCAGCTGTCAAGTAATAAGGAATTAAGATCCCCAAACCAGTCAGATTATGACTTAGTCACACAGAAACCGCTTTCCATGGATTAGGTGTTGTAATTACAACCTAGATCTATTACCTTAGCACTAAGTGCAACCTACTTTCAATTTCCCTCAGGACTACTCAGAAAAGATATGAATACAATTTGCATACGACACGTATTCTTAGGATGTTGATCGAAGAATATGTTTTGGTTAACTTACCTGATTTTCCCACTGAGCTACATGGTTTTAAAATAGGTGTAGGTAGGATATACCCATACAGGAGGAGGGGCCATCACTACTGCAGCTACATCTGGAATAGCCAAATGGTTCCCAGCACTTTGCTTCTATCAGAACCCCCACACCCCAACTCAAAGCACAGGCCAAAGTCATTCTAGAACCTGTGAGACAAGAGCAAGAGCACCAGTGGACCAACCCAGCTAACCCAAACCACAGGGGGCCCTCCCATACACTGTCCTGCTGCTCTCTTGTGTACACAGTATGCATCTTCCAAGGAGTGATGTCAGGATGTGACAATGGCTCAGGGCCCATCAGACAGAGGGAACAAACTGGATTAATTCGTTTATTACTCAACAAATACAAATATTTTTTTTAAAGATTTTTTTTTTAATTTATTTGACAGACAGAGAGATCACAAGTAGGCAGAGAGGAGGAAGCAGGCTCCCTGCCGTGCAGAGAGTCCGACGCGGGCCTGATCCCAGGACCCTGAGATCATAAACTGAGACGAAGGCAGAGGCTTTAACCCACTGAGCCACCCAGGAGCCCAACAAATACAAATATTTATCCTCTAGTCAGAACTAAGAACTCTTGACTATTTACAAGAAGGCCAGACCCCATCTTCAGTTTGTAAATTCCTATCTTCCTCAAGTAACTTTCACCTGTATTGTACTTAGATCTAGAGAAAATCTTAGAATATTCAGGAAATCAAAACAAGTATATTTTCAATTAAAAGTAGTTCTCATAAAGGAGTGTAGGCAGATATCATTTTACAAATGAGGATGTTGAGGATAGTCTCTGGAGTCTAGGGAGGCCATCAGTGGAGGACCTACAGGTCCCAAAACCTTAGTGGAAAGAGGGGTAGCAAAAAGATGCTAGAAAAGCCCTGAAAAGAGAGAAAATCACCTCCTGCTATTTGTGAAGGTCCCCAAAAAAGCCTGGGGAACCCCGCACTAATAGGCCTGGAGTATTCAGTACTAGCTGCCTGAGCGTGCTTCACATGAACAGTCCTTACCTCCTGGGCGAGCTCTGTGAAGACCTGGGCAAGCACAGAGAGCAGTTTTGCAGTGCTACGGTGGGTCGCCACAGACATGGTCAGGAAGAACAGGACGAGGTCTGAGTACCTGGAGAGCATGGGCACAAGACGCACCAACAAGCAGCAGGACTGGTTGAAGAACTGTGGGCGAAAGATCACAAAGCCTGCTCACACTGCATAATGGGTACTGGCTTTTCTCTGGGGGTAAAAGAGATATTCTGCAACTGGACAGCAACAATCATTCACAGCACCATGAATGTACTAAATGCCACTAATGGTAAGTTTTATGTATATCTTCTCTTACACACACATATAGATCCCCTCTCTGATACTTCTTCCTTGTTCACACAAACCTTACAAAAGTGCACTTTATTTTTTTTTTTTTTAAGATTTTATTTGACAGAGAGAAAAACAGCCAGAGAGGGAACACAAGCAGGGGGAGTGAGAGAGGGAGAAGCAGGCTTCCTGCTGAGCAGGGAGCCCGATGTGGGACTTGATCCCGGGTCTCCAGGATCATGACCTGAGCCGAAGGCAGTCGCTTAATCAACTGAGCCACCCAGGCACCCCACAAAAGTACACTTTAAATTCTGTCACTTAAGTGCAATTTAGTTAACAAGGGTTTTTGCTTTTAAATAAGATGTTTATAAACGAAATCTATCTGGAATCATAGTTGGCACTGGAAGCAATGCTACAGACTCAGAATGTCCTACAAAATAAGTTGCTCTTCTGGACTATTACGGACACAGAATTGCCCCCTCTGCGGGCTTGTTGTGAAGGGAATGGTATTTGCAAGGTGTGGCCATTCAGCCTTACTTGACAGCAGCAACGCCCGCATTAACATCAAATACACAGGACTACACGGTTGGTATGAAAGAATCCCAAGATAACAGATACTCTGGAAGGCTGGCATTTTTTTGTATCTATGCATCTTACTCCTGTAACCCTTAGCTAGCAAGTCTTAAGCTTTTCAAAGTTTGTCAGTGATGTTTACATGCATAAAGAAATCAAATTCTTAGTGATTTTTGCCACAAAGGCCTGCTCTGGGACCACCCACATGAAGCAAAGAAACCCACTCTGCCATTGGTCTGCCCACTCAGATAGCAAGAGGCTTATAAAGAACCATTGGTTACCGTGTGTTTCGCTGCTGTGCCATCCTCGCCATAGGATTTCAGCCTCTCCAACAGCTCAGAGATAGCAGAAATTATTTTCTGCACATGGAGAGTGCTCACGTCGGCCCACAGGTCATCCTCTAAGAGTTTTGTTAGATGTCCCGACTGTAGTCCCTCAAAGCCTACTGCCTCTTTCATTCACAGAAAAGGAAGACATGATGAATAACACAAAATAAACCCTTTCATCTCCATTCATCCAGTCATTCCTAACACCGGTCCTTATATATTTAGCCATGAAAATAAATTTAAAAAGTAAATCAAGTATAAAAACAGCTTCTGCCTGATTTCAGACATACCATCCTCTTCTTGTGGTCTTTTTTCGTCAGTGTTCTCCTCTATCTTTTTACGTTTTCTTTCTGCTAAGTTCTGGATGGCACAAAGGATGGCCCGGATGGCAGTTTCCACCTGCTCTGAAAAATCTTCCACAAACCCTTCCTCCAGCACCTGGTTTCCTAGTAAGCAACATGGTGAGAAACAAATAAAATCTCCATTCATTTGCTTCAGTGCCTCTGAAAATCATTAACAACCCTCACTTTGTTATTTTAGAAATGGCCACCTGTCAAGCACCTACTGTGGGTGAGCCACCACGTCAAACTGCTCAACACAAAGATGAAGGAGACATATTCGTCGTCTAGATAAACCTACAAAAGTTTATCATCTTCTATTGAAAGTTTTGCTGGAAGAATGCCAAAAATCTGGAACTAGTTAAGATGGTGTATATGAACACCAACTGAGTCCAAATATCAGCCATCACCTTTCCATCTAAGAGAGAGCAGTGGCTCACAGCAAGTGGGCCTGTGCTGCCTCCCCACACAGGTGCTACAGTGACATGAGCAATTCAGAGGCAAGGCACTCAAACAAATGAGGCAGCAAGAGTTAGGAGCTGTGGGTTCCAGCCACACCTGCCTGCCTTCGAACCCTGGACAGATATGTCTGGAACAAAACAGGAAGTGTCTTTAGGATAGCCTAGACTGAAATCTATAGACATCACTCCTACACTCGGCTTTGACTCCCTTGTCAAATGACAGTCCTTACCGCCTTGGCTGCCTAAAGCAAGTAGATGTGTCTTCCAGGTAGTAAAGTCATCTGTGGCTTTCTTGATTTCTTCTCTTAAATATTCCAGACTCTCAACTAATGCCATTTGTTGGTCTGTTTGCTCAACCTCCATCCCTGGAATAATGAACAAGGACTCCAGGCCTTGCAAATTTACTGACATGTGGGACAGGCAACTCAGCCCAGAAGAGCAAACTTCAAAATCCTTCCTGCAACAACAGAAATGCCACAATGTTGAGAGGAAGAGGCTATACCCTCCCTCCAAACACTAAAATGCAAGCAGGCGAAAATTCACTGTATTTCAAGGTTTATAGCTAGACATATGCTATAAAGCACTATGAAGGTCCATGGAAAAACAGAGAACTGAAGCAAAATCCCTTGCATCATTTTATCCCATTACTAAACGCTAAGCAAGCACACAAGCACACAGAGGGACAGTAAAGACATCAACATACTCACCAAGAATGAAAGAGAGTCTCACAAGACTGTAGCCTGATTTTGTCAACATCAGCTTTCACTGTTTTAATGGTTTTCAGCATCTCTGTTAATCTCGCAGTTGACTGTTGCCAAAGCTGGTCCTGTTTCCGCATTCGGCAACCAGAGGGCAGCTGATTTCCAGGTACTGGGGATGGGTAACTCAGTTCTGACGGGATAAGGTCCGGCACTGCTCCAGGAGGCTGACCCTGTGCCTGGGTCTCACCTTGGCGGGGAGCTGGCCCTGCACTGGGGCAGCACTGGAGGAACCAAGAGAGCTGCTCAAGCAGGATCTGGGTCTGCATGGCCAGGTGCTGCAGTCTTTCTGTCCACTGCTGCACACCGTCCTGAGGGGGGAAGGCCACGGGGTAGACCAGTGGGCCAGTCAGCCTGCCATGAATCTCCTGCATACAGCCGAGGAGGTTCCTGTGCCGAAAAATCCATGGGGGAAACACATGGCACCTTAGACTCCATCGTCATGTTTTTTTAAGTAGTAAATTCATTTATTTCTTAACCAACTGAACCACCCGGGCTTTTAAATTCATTTATTTCTGAACAAAGAAGGGGCTTTTTCATGTAATCAAAGAGGAACCCCCACATAAGAAGTTTGCTGAAATACCTTTTAAAATACTTAAACACATCTTTCTGAAGACTGAAAGAAGTGTCTTCAGTCTTTCACAAGTGTCCAAACTCACTGCTTATCATCTGTCCCCTTACAGCTTTTTCACACCCGACATAATCACACCACTGCCGTGATTTCAACCATTATTAAGAAAAAAAAAATCTTTAACTGCAGTATACTTTATGAGTAGAGCAGAAAACAGCTGTAGCCAAAGTGACTAAAGTCTGGAAATACTACCTTTGGGTTAATAATCCATTCAACAAATGGATGACAGCTTTTCCTAACTGTCCTCATCTTTTAAATATCTATTTCCACTGAGAAGCATCCATGCGTGACAGCCAGCAAGTTGCAATTCTGTAGCCCAAAGAGCCCAATGAACGAAAGCAGTCTGAGATATGATCTGTGCCCAGAGACAGATGCTCCAATACCATCAACACAATCCTGTCAAGCAGCCTGAGGGACTGTCAGCCACAAACCCCCTTCTATCCAGACCCAGGTGCATTTCAGCCATGGCAACTTCTGTCTAATTCAGCCCTGGACTCATCCCCAGGGCCCTTTTCCCAAGAGTTGCTGCCAGAACCATGGGGCAGAAGCATATCACCAAAAGCAAGGGGCAGAGCCAAGAGAAACTCCATCTGCATCTCTGGGCCTCAAATTTCATTTCAAAGTTGACAGCTGACTCACACGAATCTTCCTAATTTATACCACAAACCCGACTAACTAGTTAGTGGATACCTGAGGAGGACCCACTGCTCAGTCAGTGTGGTCAGCGAGCGCCGCTGTCGGATAAGCATCTTCATCAAATGTGCCGCGAAGCCTTTGCACCGCTCAATGTTGCTCATGCCCATCTCCTGGCAGGAGAAAAACGAAGCGTGCCAAGGGTGTTGCTGGCAAATACCACCACTCGTGCAGGTGTTACCAGAAACTTGGGTCATCTAATACTCTCTGGGGCAAGTGCCCCTTGCTTAGATAAGGTTTGGGTATATATTGCAGTCTAAAAGCAACACATTCATCTTTTTGAGCAGTGCTTCTCAAATTATGCTTTCACAGATCACTGATGTTCCATGAATAGGAACTAGGTTGAACATCAAAATAAGCTGTCTTTTCTCAATTCACAAAGGGAAAAAGACCTGAAGATGGCATTTTTAAATTGAAGCTTTTCCTCTGTAATTTCTCTTATGCATTTGGTCTTGTTGGCAAATACAAGTAACAGAATTTATGATAAAATGCTCTCCAATTAAACAGAAAATTACATTGATTTATACTGTAAATTTAATGATACTCTGCAAAAAGCTCAGTCACTTTCAGTAATGGGCTCCAATCAATTTGCAAAGACCTGAGAATGCTGCCCTGGAGGAAGAAAACGGGAGCTTTCTCGGGGCCCCTGCAACTTGGAGGTTCTATCACCTACCTTGGCAGGAGCTGCAAAGGCTGCACTAAGCCTGGCGTGCCGTGCAAGAGAGCGAAAGAAGTATTTCTGGCATCCATCCCATGACGATGAGATTTCTGTAAACAGCCTGGAAAAGAACTCAACATGATTTACTTAATTAAAACCACTATTTCCTACCGCAGATCCTGAAGACTCAGAGATTGCTATTATTCAGTCACAACCAAAAGGTGACAGTGTGAACAGATTTATTTCTGTGAGGTCTCATTCAGTCAGGCACTCATCAGTCCTTTATGCAAAGGATATATTATATAGTTAGCATTGGAAGTTCAGTGGGGAAATTAATTATGATGTCAATATAGTTTCCTTAACGAAAACTTTCTATCTTAGGAATGGAAGCTGAGGGTCGTAAACCTTGATTCCTCACAGGGGCCAGGTAGATAATATAAATGATTAAGAACAGCCGAGCACAAAATGATAAATGTCAATGACAGCTGACCTCAAAATGGAAGAAGCAGAAGGGATTGTTGGAAGACCACATTGATCTGGAGAGCATGTGTCCTGTCAAAAGGAGGGAGCTGCTTTTGACTGCATGGGAAAGTAAACCCACTTGGTCAAATCTTCCTGAAAAACTGAAATCCAGGTTATTTAGGTAAAATTTTTACTTTTGGGGTGTCTGCCTGGCTCAACAGAGCATGTAACTCTCGATCTCGAGGTTGTGAGTTTAAGCCCCACATTGGGTATAAAGATTAAATAAATAAAACAAAAAAAAAATTCTACTTTTTACAATGTGTTGAATTAAAGTTTAAAGCACTGAGAGGATCACTGAGGAAACAAAATAAAAAAGATATGCATATATGCATATCTAGCTCATGTCAATCATCATTTCCAATGACCTTGCCATAGTTAGCCAACACAGAAATAGCTCTGTCTCTAAGTTTCTAGGTTCTCAAATTCAAGAATATATAGAAATTATAAGGAATTTTTATATAGGAAACAGCTACAAATGTAGCCATTCTCTTACAAATTTTCACTTGTGAATTCAAATCAAGTGAGGAGACCTTAGTAAAATCAAAGGACCAGGGGGTGCCTGCGTGGCTCAGTCGGTTAAATGTCTGCTTTCAGCTCAGGTCATGATCCTAGAATCCTGGGATCGAGTCCTGCATCAGGCTCCCTGCTTAGTGGGCAGTCTGCTTTCCCTCTACCCTTCCCCCTGCTTGTGATCTCTCTCTCTCTCTCTCTCTCAAATAAATAACATCTAAAAAAAAAAAAAAAGAAAAGAAATATCAAATAAAAAAATAATGAGAGAGATAAATATAGAAGGAAAAGAAAAGATACTTTGAACAAAAAAATGACTGGGTAGCTCAGTCATTTAAGTTTCTGCCTTCGGCTAAGGTCATGACCTCAGAGTCCTGCAATCAGGTCCCATCTTGGTCTCTCTGTTCAGGAGGAAGTTTGCTTCGCCCTCTTCCTCTTCCTCTCTGCTTTCACTCTCATTCTCCCTCTCTCAAATAAATAAATAAATAAATAAATAAATAAATAAATAAATAAATAAATAAATAAATAAATAGATAAATAGATAGATAAGTAAATAAATAAATAAGATCTTTAAAAAAAAAAAGTGGGGGTTGCTGGCTGTCTCAGTTGGTAGAGCATGCAACTCTTGACCTCAGGGTCATGATTTCAAGCCCAATGCTGGGTGTGGGACCTACATGTGAGAGGGAGGGAGGGAGGGAAGAAGGAAAGAAGGGGCAAAGCAAAAAAAAATTTCCCTTACCGAATGCTCACCACATGCCAGATCCCAAGCCAGGCAATTTTCTAAATGTTATCTATACAGCAACACTAGGAGAGAGGGATTCTATCCCCATTTTGGCAAATATGGACATGGAGGCTTAAATGACTTGTTCTAGTTATAATTTAAAAAACAAACCTTGAATCCGCCTCCTGAGTGCTACTGACTATAGACAATGCACTCCGAATATCTAATGGGTGAAGATGAAGCATCTCTTGAGGGTTTTTTGAACGGGCCCAGGCAAGACCTTTGCGAAATGACAAACCTAGGAAATAAACAGCATGTGTTTAAGAAACTCAGAAGAGAATGACTGTGCCATGCCTCACATCCCCCCAACCCACTGCCAATGCTACGCAAAATGAAGTCCTTGGAATAGCACGGGGAGCTTGTCAGAAAACAGGCTGTGAGGCCCTGCCTTGCACCTACTGAAACAGAACTACTGCACTCAACGAGATTCCCCGAGTCATTCATACGCACACTGGAATTTGAGACACGTTGCTTGCTAAGCTATGCTGAAAGGGTGGGTGCTGTACAACATATGGTGATGAAAATAAAGCACAGTTTCTGGGAAACCTCATTACAAAACTGTGAAAATATTTGGGAATCACAAATGGTTCAACAGAGGAACTGCATAAGTGGCTGAACTCTCAGAATGGCATTTCAAAACCTGGCCTACCACCTTCTGTTTCCCACCATCTCAACTGTGTCTAGAAATTTCCCCCAAATCACGCATGTTGTTTTCCTCCCTAATAGCTGGTCACCATTCTGCAACAGGTTTCAAGCGAGAACCTTACCAGTTTTTGCAAGGTGTTGAAAGAGGTCTGCTAAAGCTCGCTGCTTCTGCAGGAGAATGTGCTTGGCTTCTGACCGCTGCTTCTCCTTCTCTGCCCAAGGCTCCACCTTTAAGCTCTGCAGCTCGCTCACACAGGAAATGACTTCACCTGAGGAGAAAACAAGGCAGTACTGAAGTCTCAAGGGCTTACTCACATATTAATACTAATACTCAAGACCCAGGACTTAGTAGGAAACAAGAACTAGACATTACCTTTAAGGCTCTGATAACTAGCACAGTCCCTATCATTTTGTGAATTGTAAACTAAAGGAATTAAGACGCACGGAAATAGAAAATGAAAACTCATGGATTATATCTCTCAACAATAGACAATCCAAATAAAAGTAGTTTTTCTTTTTTTTTTTTTAATTTAGAGGTTTATAATCAGGCAAAAAGCACCTGTTGAGTACTATATGTACAGGAATTTACACTAAGAATTTAAATCATCTGAGATAAATTTCCCATAAATATGATACATACTGAGGTCCTATCCTATACTAGTTGGCAGATGTTCCTTTACTCTGTACAACTCCAGAAGGGCCAATTTCTACCTCCTTGGAGAGGCTCAAAGAGGTCTAGTCGCTTTCTAAAGTCTATTCAGCTAAACAGTGGACTAGAAGACAAGATATGAACTCTGGTGAAAACGACTCTGAAGCCCAAGTTCTTTCTCCAGCACCACAGTGCCTTGCTAAGGACTCACAGGTACCTGTAACATGAGGCTGCTGCCTGCCTGAACCACAGGCAGTGTTATGGGCTGTGTCCCCCAGAATTCATGTCACAGTAGTCCTAACCCCCAGTGCCTCAGAATGTGACTGTATTTGGAGACAAGGCCTTTAAAGAGGTAATTAAAGTAAGATGAGGCCATGTGGGTGGACCCTAGTCCAACTCCTTAACGAAGAACAAAACATGAGACCACGTGAAGACAAAGAAGGAAAACAGACATCCACCAGTCAAGGAGAGAAGAAACCAAACCTGTGAATGCTTCAATTTTGTATGTTTAACCTCAGAACTGTGTGAAAATTAATTTCTCTTGTTTAAGCCATCCAATATATGATACTTGCTAAGGCAGCCCTAGAAAACGAACACAGGCAGTCTAGCCTTCCACAAGAGAGCAAGTGGACCACATACCATTATATGGATGTTGCAGGAGGTTAGAGAATTCTTTGCATCACAGAGTGAGTGCCTTTCCCAGAAGAGTGGAACCTTCTGTTTACCCTGATTATCACACTCAGGGGGGCAAGGTCATCTTGAGAATGGATATTATGAGGTTATTATTCCAACAAGTTTTAAAAAATAAAGAGCTCCCTGAGATCAGACTGTAGCCTCACTAAAGAAAGTCAGACTCACCACACTCACTGGGGGTGAACAGGGGTGGGGACAGTGGTGAAAGGCTGCCAAGACCTCATCTATTAATTTCTGGAATTCCTTCCCCAGCCATTGCTGTTACTGCTGTTATACTACAGAGCCAGTCTTGGCTCTCAGCTTCCCTATATGAGGATGGCCCGGGAGATGAAACTGCTGTCTCTCCACAGTGAAGACAGCAAGAAGGAAACTGTGGACAAATCTTCTCCTTTAACTCAAGGGAGACATTCTGAGAAGTAGGGATAGTTTACAAATTCTAGGAAATTAATCTTTCCAACCAACAAGTGCGGATATAGACAGCACTAACATAGAAAATGGCATAACAGAGCATTAGTTTACATGAGAGGAAGACAAGATGAAAATTAAGACAGCTTGTGTGGTCTCAGCTGGCTCCTGCGTCTGGGCTCTTTTAGTTTTTAGCCCATTTTTTTCTTCAATTAATGCTCAATACTATTTAAGAGATCAAAAAAGGGCATACATAACAAATTTCCACCCTCCTGGGGCACTGGGGAAAAGAGAAGGCGCAGACCCCACCCTTTGCCCCTGGCTGTTGGCACCCACCGGTGAAGTGATCCAGGCCCTCCACCAGGTGAGGCAGGTGGCTTTCCTTCATGAGCGTCAGGCACATCTTCCTCATTCGTTTCATGAGCTTTGGCAAGCGACGCAGCAGGTTCCCCGCCAAGGGGAAAGGAGCATCCTGACACTGTCCTGGAATCACAGCCTGTGAAAGCACAAATAAGATACGGGTGGCAAATTTATTTTCTTTTGTTTATATATATCAGCTCACTTTTTTCTGTCACGCTGATCAAAAATTCTGATTTGCTATTGGTGACAACATGGAAGTGCCAGGGATTCCTCCCTGTGGTTAGCATGAGTAGCTCCCTGATGATCCCAGAGCTCCTTACATCTGCGGATATGATGGGGGAACAGACACCCTGTAACAGGCCTGCTTGCCCAAGGACTGTGACATTTTCTGGAATTTTGCAAGCCAACTCTTAACTACTGGTGCTTGAAACTGGTCATGATGAGAGAAATAATACCACGGTCATCAGCAACCACTACAATCAACAAATCCCTGCACACGTTCACTCCCTTGTGCAGCATGTGGTAGCCCAAAGGCAGCTTCAGTGACACATTCCTCAACTGATGCTTCGAGTCTTCCGTCACAGGTAGATGTAAACTCCACAGGTACACATAATGCTTATTTCCCATAGGTGACATTAAGCTTTCAGCACCAGGATCAATGCTTTTTGCCTTATTATGCAGCAGGGGCAGGCAGACATACAAATACTGTATTTGTCCAAAGAGCAAGATTTCAAAGGCATTCCCTTGCCTAGTTCTAGGGCCACTCCTTCCAGAGAAAACACAGATCTCCCCTACTGGCCCAGGAGTAAGCAAACACTATCTCCCAAGGTATACCTGTGCAGCTGCTGGCCGGGCTAACAGCGTCTCCCTCAGTGCCTTGTTCAGACTCTGAATGGGGGATGCCTCACTAATGGCTGCTGGCTGTGACAAAAAATCAGGCTGTTCCTCTTTGTCACTCTCCACCAAGGACGACCGGCAAGGTTCACTCAGGACAGCTTCAAATTTCTTCATGAATTTAAAGAGAGTCCTGGCACATGGAATGACAGATGAGGAGGAAAAAAATGGGTGGAAAGTGAGGAAATGTAAAAATGACACAATGCATACACACATAACATAATAACCTATACCTTCTGTATAGATGAACTCCTTAGATACTCATAACCATCCTGTTTGTTTTTAAGGAAACGTAGGGCAGGTATGGTCATCTCCCTTTTCTAGAAGAAAAAACTAAAGCCAGGAATGGTGGGATCACTTCACTCAAGGTAAAACAGCTAGTAGGTGACAGAAGACTCAACCCTTCTATAGTGCTTCTAAAGCTGGCTAACCAGCTTTGTCTCAAAGCACACCAACTCCTTTTGCATTCAGACTTTGCTTTGGGTGGTAGGGATGCTGTTAAAAAGCTTCATCAAAACAAGCTAATGCTTCATAGTAAGTTCAAGGAAACACTAAGTCAGGCCACATTAACAATGTAGTCCTGCTATCTACCATACAGAAGTTCTGGGCTTTGGTCACCCCCAATTTTTTCTTTTAAGTAATGCTTGAATTCATGACCTTGAATCAATGCAAGGCTTGAACTCATAACCTTGAGATCAAGACCCGAGCTGAGATCAAGAGTTGGACAATTAACCAACTGAGCCATCAAGGTACCCTTGTCACCACCTTTTTTTTTTTTTTTTAAGATTTTATTTATTTATTTCACAGAGAGAGAGAGATCACAAGTAGGCAGAGAGACAGACAGAGAGAGAAGAGGAAGGAGGCTCCCTGCTGAGCAGAGAGCCCAATTCCGGCCGTGATCCCAGGACCCCGAGATCATGATCTGAGCCGAAGACAGAGGCTTTAACCCACTGAGCCACCCAGGTGCCCATGTCACTACCAATTTAAAAAAAAAAACGAATTACCTGTGCGTCTTTTCCACAGACTGTTTAATGGACCAGAAGCTTACATCATTCCACTTGGATATTTTAACAAATTCCTGTAAAATACATGAAGATCAGGGAATGGCTTTATAAAGCTGGTGTCATTCTGTTTCTTTCTAAATTATCTGTATGCTAAACACCAGAGCCCACTTCATCCCAAATACCAGACTGTGTACCAGTAAAGGGGAAAGAGTTTAAAAAAAGAACCCTGTATCTGTCACAAAGCAATGAGAAAATCACAATCAACAGGTCACCTGTTGATATGCATTACATTTGTTAGTTCCACAACCACTGAGTTATCAAAGACAGGGTCCTCCTTTCCCCCAGGGCACCTTGATAACACTCAACACTAAATGGCACCCCTCTGAGGTGAACATAAGCCAGAGCAAGAGCAGGGCAGGGAGCACTAACAGACATATGTGGCAATCCTCCTGAGGAGCCTTGGACAGGGGCCACTCCACTAACCCCTCACACACTTGGACAGGTCGGTCATGGAGGCAGTGCCACAAAATGTGGATCTTGCCATCCTACTTGGCAGTTCCAATGCTCTTCTCCACTTCCCAGAACCCCCTTACTCATAGTTAAATAGATAAAAGAACAGAACTAAAACCAATTTGCTGATTTTGTTCTTCCAAGAGTGATCATGACAGTTGCTCATCTTACTTTAAGTTCTTTTTCAAGGGGGGAACGAAGTTCCACAATTTTGGCTTGGACCCGGTCAAAGAATTGCTTGTAATAATGGTACAGATTCCACAGAACACTGCAAAGCGAATCTGGAAGAAATGAGAAGGAAACAAAAACACTACGCTTGTGCTTGCCGCCTGTGCTACTTATAGCACCTGTGGGCTCCACATTTTAGTGACGCTCCTTCCTCATTACCTGGAGGCCAAGATTACGGTACATTTCACAGGCAGATTATTTAACAGCTCAATGCAGAGCCTAAGTCTAGCAGTTCCCAGAGATGCAGGCAGGCTGTCAACACTACCTCATTTTTTTCATTTTTTGCTTGTACTGAATCTTGTTGCACTTTTTTTTCTTAAAGACCATGTTCTCAGATGTTCCACTAAACGCAATTTCAAACCCTTTCTCGGAATCTTATTGTAAAGTAAGCAGAAACTGAGCCCGTTTTAAAAGATGGCAAAAGAGGCTCACCCTGACTGCTCATTCAAAATCTTTAGTCCTAGTTTCATTTCATCCAAACAGGTGTGGTCAGAGAGAGTAATTAACAGTATTTTATGTGCAGTTACTTGATATGGAACAGAGCTCTCACTAGATCCAAGAATCTAATTATGGCCTGGACCAAGCAAAAGCTTAGCAGGACATCTAACACTGTCTAGACAGAAAGATCTGCAGCCTTAACACACCCATTTCCAAGATCTGCATTTGGCAGTTTACCTCTGGCAGAGTACCCTAGTCAAGGCTTCATTTATAAACTTTTTATACTTTAATGTTGTTCTCTATATCTAATGTATATCACTCTAAAGTAAAAGACGATTAAAAGTGTCTCGTTTAGGGATGCCTGGGGGCTTAGTTGTTAAGCATCTGCCTTCGGCTCAGGTCACGATCCCAGAGTCCTGGGGTTGAGCCCGACATCAACCTCCCTGCTCAGCAGGAAGCCTTCTCCCTCTCTCACTCCCCATGCTTGTGTTCCCTCTCTCACCGTGTCTCTCTCTGTCAGATACATAAAATCTTTTTTTTTTTTTTTAAGATTTTATGTATTTGACAGAGAGAGAGATCACAAATAGGCAGAGAGGCAGGCAGAGAGAGCAGAGGAACCAAGCTCCCTGCTGAGCAGAGAGCCCAATGCGGGCCTCGATCCCAGGACCCTGAGATCACGACCTGAGCTGAAGGCAGAGGCTTTAATCCACTGAGCCACCCAGGCGCCCAACATAAAATATTTAAAAAAAAAAAAAAAAAAGGAAAAAAGAAAAAGAAAAGAAAAGAAAAGTGCCTCATTTAAAACCCGGTATGCTGGGGTACCTGGGTGGCTCAGTCAGTTAAGCATCTGACTCTCGGTTTCAGCTCAGGTCATGATCTCACTGCTTGTGGGATCAAGCCCCGCATGATACCCCACACTCAGTGTGGAGTCTGCTTGAGATTCTCTGTCTGTGCCCCCAAGCCTGCATGCTCTCACTTACTCTCTCTCAAATAAATAAAATCTTTCTAAATAAGTAAGTAAATAAATAAATAAATAAAACCTGGTATGCACCAAGATACCTATCTTATGGAGAATTCAAAACCTAATCCATTTAAACAGTGCAGTGTAAAAGTATATATATAAAAATTACACATACACACACACACACACACACACACCCCTCCCTCCTTACCCTTTCCTTCAACTTGAGGCATCAACAAGACATGACAATGGAAAACCAGTAACATCTGAAGTCGTACGTGGAATTCTCCCAGTGAGGATCCTTCAATAAATGCTTGTAACGTGCTGACCAGCAACATCAGGGTCATCTGTTTGTCATCTTTAGAGATTCAAAGAAGAAAACATGTGTACCTGCAACCATCACTGCATATTTATAACTTGTATGTAATCTACTATAGGATACATTGAGGGATGGCAGGCAAGGAGAGACCACAAAGTGAAACTCTGAAGCAAGGACCACAGGTAAATTCCAAGCTGATAAAAAAACAGCTACACTCAGGATGTGTTAAATGCACTCAGAGCAAATTATGAAACTGAATTATAAGGTGCTCATTTTAAGCATGAAATGAAAACACTTTTAACTCAAGCATGTCAATGAGTACCTAAGAAGAGAAACCTTCATTTTGACTCGTTTCTTGGGTACACAGAATAAGGAAACCTTATCTTATGACCAGCTTCCTAGAATTTGAACAAGTCACTTAAAACCCTGAGGAATTCCATTAAATCAAACAACATATGCATCCTATGTAAAAGCAGCATTTCCAGGAGACATGGGAACAGGTAAATCCCACACTCTGCAGCACTCCACAATTAGCCTGCAACTTCCAACTATGCAGGAATTTATGGACGTGTGTTACCTTCCTGCTCCTCTGTTTGTTCCTGCATATGCTTCTCAAGCATCTGGTAGATGGAGAACCAGTGCTTGGTGGATTTCTCAGTATGGCGCTTCATGGTATTATCCAAACTCATAGACCAGCAGCTGAAATGTGAGAGAAGAGGCCAAGCAGTCATTAAAGGAAAACTACTTAAAAGATCTGAAATCGGGGCGCCTGAGTGGCTCAGTTGGTTAAGCGACTGCCTTCGGCTCAGGTCATGATCCCAGAGACCCGGGATCGAGCCCCACATCAGGCTCCCTGCTCGGCTGGAAGCCTGCTTCTCCCTCTCTCACTCCCTCTGCTTGTGTTCCCTCTCTCGCTGTGTTTCTCTCTGTCAAATAAATAAATAAAATCTTTAAAAAAAAGATCTGAAATCACTGAAGCAGCAGCTAAACGTTCACTATTCTCTCCTCCCAAGTGGAGATGGAGAAGACACCTAGTTTGCTGACCTTGGGAAGGTATGCCGTTGTCTAGTCTCTACTGAGATCATTTTAATGCCCTGTTTTTAATTCTGTGATTAATACTGGAAAAGCACATTCTCAGTCTTACTACTCAAACTATGCAGAAACAAACTATCAAATGTCTGTACAGCACACGTTCCAGAGGGGAAGGGAAGTGACAGATTATCACTTACTTCAGTTCCAGTTTACGCCAACGAATGATCATCTGACTGACTAAATCGAGATGTTTCCGCAGAGATAGAGCTCGACTTGCATTCTCCTCCCAATCCTAAAAAGCAAGGATAACATTTACTACAGCCATTATTCACTCCCTTAATCACCTCCCGCTCTCAGAAATATCTTGGATTTTTTGTCCTTGCGTGAAGACCACTGGGCCCCTATATAACTTTTATGCCAATTTTCTGATGAGTTTACATCCAGTGTATCAAGCTTTAGGTTGTTTCTGGTCACCTGGCAGAACTTTAGCAAAGCCAAGTTTAGGCAAAAAGCAAAGGATTTAAGGAGCTGAGTCTGAATTGCTATTGTTAGACATGTGACCCCCTCCAAAGTGCAAAGCCCAAATGTGATAATCAGAGAAGCACCAATTACAGGTTGCTGAGAGGACCGAGAGGGACGACATGTGCAGCCATGGAGCTAGTCTGGAAGCCCACCAGGAAGCCCAGGTCGAAGGAGACCTAAGTACTAGTGGATGCTGCACCCCACACTTGAGAACAGGGGAGGCAGGTCCCTCACATGCCCCACGAGGCAAGAGCTTCACTTGTAATGCTGTGACCCCATGCCAGAAAAACCAAGCAAGCTTATCCCTCTCTCCAACCCAAACTATAACTTTCTGTCCCGCTAATAGTAACTCTGCCACAAGATAATCTTTTATCAATTGACTACAAACTAAAATGAGAAGAGAGAGAGAATTATCTTACCTGTGCCTTTGCCAGAAGGATCTCTAAGCCATTTAGGAACTTTGAGATGGGACTGGAAAGTGGAAAACTACGAATTCTATCCATTACAACCAGCAGCTGTAGTATATAAATAGACAAACAGATAGACAGATAGATAGAGAGATAGATAGATAAAAGATCTAAGCATTTCTGTGGGAATATCACCCAAAGTCAGGTTACTGAAGAGGGACCTGAGGCAAGTCTTATGCGAAGTCCCTGCTTCACAGGCACCTGTGAAAACCATGGAGGAAACTTCTAGGCCTGTGGATCTCACATAAACACTTTATCTGTATTACTCTAGAAAAAACATGGAATTTGAGAAGATAATTATTTTTCTTTTAGTCATTTCTACAGCCAATGTGGGATTCGAACTCACAACCTAGAGTCAAAGACTCACATGCTCTTCTGACTGAGCCAGCCAAGTGCCCCAAGATAATCTCTCTTAATCACTCTCTGTTGTAAGAACTATTACAAAATTGGCTGAAGACTAGAAGTTAGGTCTGAGTTAAAACTGCCAATCTTGAAAAAGCCAGGCCTTTGCTACTATACAGAGGTATCTGAATAAACAGAGCAATACAGCACCACTTTAACATGTGGACAGCAAACTCTGACCAACAAAATTAGTAGAATCCCAAACATCATTTATACAACAGCAGTACAAACTGGTATGTCCATTCTGCAGGGAGTAGTATCCCACTGAAGTGGGGTTTTGCAAACCTTTGTTAATATACTGAAATGTGTGCATGAATGACCCCAGAGATAGCGGAGACCGTATCCTCAGGGCTCCCTCATCACCAGATGCCCTACCTGTTCAAGGGCCGGGTGTTCCGGCCATTCCTGCAGCAGCTGACTAACAGCCTCTGAGAAACCTTGAAGCACGGGTTGACAATGCCTTGCTTCTGGGACATTGGGATGCTGGTAGAAGTCATAGGGCCCATCAGGCTTCACCATCAGCTCTGAGATTGCCTCACCAAAGAGAGTGTTATGGGAGAGGGTGCAGGCCAAAAGTTGGCTGGCCAAGAGTTGATCATTCAGCTCAGCTCCTAGGAAGTTAACAACATCATAGTAAAGTCAGTGTACTCAGCAGGCTGAGCTATCAAGTTACAAAGATGACAAAAACATTCTCAGAAATTATGAGCTACTGGAACTAATGAATATATTTCAATGCCACTCATGCCCAAAGCAACATGAGCCTAGAGGAATAGGACTGTAATATCAAAAAGAGAATCACCAAATCTGCCAAGCTTCTTGGATATACAGAGGAACTCAGATACTCATCTGTTACCGAGAAGCTACAGAGTTTGGTTTGATGGATTCAATTTCCTGTTTTTTGTGGCTGTCCTGGTAGGCAGGAAGGAAATTTAAAGCCACCTTCCTAATAGCAAGCAATAACTCATGAGATCATACAGGAAACTGAATCAAATGAAATTATGTAAGATTTCTGAATTCCCAGGTTACTCCCAGGAATACATGATATGAAAAGCACTGAAGCTATTAGAGGCAAATTAGAAATAATACTGAGGAACAAAACCATTTAAACTAAGTCCATATCCTTATTTTTTAAAATCTCTTTGCCCCAAAGTATTCAAATGATAAAAATCCACTATTTAGAATTTTAAATCAAGTTTTTTTAAGTAGCTTGAGTCTCTTAAGCTAAGGAAACTCCCTCAATAAGAAATTTAGCAAAAAACAGGGAGGTAATGATTTTCATTGTTCCAGAAGTAGAAATCACATTTACTCAATTTCATTTCCCAAGAGTATAACAAAAGTAAACTGTTATACCCATCAGAGGGTAGAAGTGTGTCACAAGAGATGCCCCAGTCTGATAGCAGGATAGAAATAGGCCAAGGTAATGCTTTGTCTCGTGTGACGGCAGAGTCTGTTGGTACCAGAGGGACCGAGCGAAGTTGAGACACAGCTGCTGGTGAATCAGCATCACCGCCTGCATTGAGCTCTGGGAGAAGAGGGCAGGGTCCGTGGCTGCTCCCTCTTCCTGCCCATCTGAAGTTCCCTTCTTCCCTTCCAGTGTTGGTTCTACCAGAATATCTGCAAAATCCTGTCAATACATCAAAGCAATTGAACTTCTACAAATCAGAATCCAGTTTTAAGCCAAAAGAAAGGGGCAAAGATGGAGCATGAACAATTCAGAAAATGAAGTAGTGACTTACATAAAGATACAGTAAAAAGAATAAGATCACAAGATCATTCCAAGGTAACACAGGTGGTAGCAAGGGAAATTATTCCCAAACAAACCCTGTCACCACCCCCCAACCTTTTCGTGAAGTGGGAAGTGCTTCCGGAACTCCCGCTCCTCCTCCTCCTCCTCCTCGCTCAAGGCTGCCCTGGAGTTCCTGCTCCTGTATCTGTAAAGGCTGCTTTCCTCCTCGGCCTTCTCTTGGGCTATACGTTCCTGTTCATCCCACTCATTGAGAATTTCCTGAAAAGTTACACATTTGGAGGGAAACTTACTTGTCTCTGCTGAAGTGCTCAAATGAACAAAGCAAAACTTATTATCTCTTAATTTCTCATGATAACCAAAGTACCATGGTTCAAAACCAAGTAAATACCAATATCCAAGAAACTAAATCCTAGGTCATAGAAAATAAACTGTTTTCACACTGTTTCTGCAGCAATCCGTTTCCTAAATCCCCCTTGCTGCACTGCTACTTTTTCACGGTTGTAAAAACTTGCTACAGTATAGTTAATGCCACTGGAACTTCCTGTCAGGAGTTAGTGATGTTTTGTACGAAGGACAGGTTCTGGGTAGGCAATGCAGGGTTGTGATTCAGACTGCATCAGATAACATTCAAGCTTCTGGCCCAGGAGTTCAGGGAAGGGAAACATGGGCTGGGGGCAAGGTGGTTACAGGGCACCAATCAGACAAAACTGGGCTATGCCTTATCAGACACTTCTTAAATTCCCAGTGACTCTAAGATTTTAAGTCCTTAAGTTGGTAAAAACTATAAATTAAACAGTACTGATGAGATCTGAGGAAATGAGTATCCACCATTCAGAAAGATAATCTGTACTAAAAAACTGAAGTGGTTAATCTTCGTCCCAGTAATTCTTCTTTCTAGAATTTGTACCCAAAGATCCAAGTATAAGACTGTTTATGGTGATGGTGGTGGTGACGTTTTCCAAGGTAGTAAAAAGACAACAAATACAAATGTCCAATGATAAGAAATGAATTAAGTGTCTTAGAGCATATCCATATAATAGAAAACTAGGCAGCCATTCCATATGATATAGGTAAAGAATACCATAATTATGGAGGAAACTCACTAACTGCTGCTAAATTTTTAAAGCAAAGTATAAAACAGAATGGACTTTAGTGGGAGTTTGTAGAACTCTAGTAACTTAAAGACCAGTCTCAGAGACCACAGAGGGGACAGAATTGTCCTCAATTAAAGCATGTCTTTTATCTATTACATATCAGGAAACTAGTCTAAGACTTTTATTTTATTTTATTTTATTTTATTTTATTTTTTTTTTTAAAGATTTTATTTATTTATTTGACAGAGTGAGACACAGCCAGAGAGTTGGTTGAGCGACAGGCAAGGGGAGTGAGAGAGGGAGAAGCAGGCTTTCCTGAGGAGCAGGAAGCCCGATGTGGGGCTCGAACCCAGGACTCTGGGATCATGACCTGAGCCGAAGGCAGCCGCTCAACAACTGAGCCACCCAGGCGCCCCAAGACTTTTATTTTAAAGAGAGTTCTGCTTAAAAAAAAAAAATATAAACCACTGAACAAATGACTTAACTTTATAATGTCACAGACATACAACTACAGATACAGGTATACAAATAAGCAAACCTAGAAAGGGATGCACCAGTATGTGACCAATTATATAGCTTTTAGTGGTAAAATTTATTAAGTTTTGTTTATATTTATTCTTTTAATTGTTTAAGTAGAGAACAAATTGTTTTCATTGGTAAGAGGAAAAGAGACTTTCTTAAAAGTTGATACTATTACCTAGCAAAAGCCACCATAAATAAAGTCAAAATAAAAACAAGAAACTAGGAGAAAATATTTGTAGTACGTATCACAGATAAAGAGCTAACATCACTAATTTTTTTCTAATCTCTTAAAATCTGAGGGACAAAGACCGCCAAAACTGACAGCTGAATAGGAGATAGAAAGGAAGACACCACATCCCATGCCCAACCACCGGTCTCTTTCTACACAGAGTACAGCTAATGTCCAGCAGATGTCCTGCTTGTCCTCCCAGTTCTCTTCAGGAGGAGGCCGGGGCTGCCCCAGAGAAATGGGCTTACCTGGCACACATGTCTGAAGAGCTGCAGGGCCCTCTGGTCCAGCTCTCCCTTGCATAGCACATGGGAGCGCAGGTAAAGGAGGGCATTCATGAGCAGCTGCTCTCGGTTGGGGAAAGGTCTCTGGCTCTTGCCTTCTGGCTCCTTTCCTCCTGAGCGCTTGAGGATCAACTTCCCAAGGCCTTGAAGAACCTCCTCTGACTTCACTGAGCATAAAGTGTCTGCATGAGCATAGTAAGTGGGGAAGGCAGGGCCCACCGATGGAAAAGCCAACAGGGATGTGGCCAGGGTAGCCAGCCTGTCTGCACAAACCACACTGCCTTGGAATGAAGTGTAGACTTCAGAAGCCACCAGCCTCATGCCATGCTGCAACTGCAGGATAGATGCCTGCAGTGGGGCCACAGAGTCTGGATACAAGGCATAATCCTCAGCCAGCCGCTTCCTGAACTGGTGGTGGGACTGCTGCCAGGAAGCTTCCTCTTTCAGAAGGTTCTGGGCCACCTGGGCAGACCGAGGTCCATCCATGCGGAGGGCCTGCAGGAGCCGTGTGAGCAGATCCTGAACAGCCGGGGCCTTGGCAATGCTGGTGATGTAGTGGTGGATCTCCTGCACCAGTGACTCGTAGGCAGGCACCTGGGGTCTGAAGGCCTGCTTCTTTGATAGGCTGCAGACTAAGTTTTCCAGATGATCAATTCTTTGGCGAAGTAGTCTAAAGGCAAATTAACAGAATAGGCAAATTCCGTCAGGAGAGAAACAGCAAATCTAGACTGAGCCCTTAGCTAGGAAAACAGAATGAAGGTCTATCAGCTGCTGAGGAATAATATGAAGAAATACTGACAATTATAATGTAAACGAATGATACTGAGAAATCATTTATCACATGCCACACATGGTGTTAGGCAATATAGATGTGTATTTCATCAAAGTCTAATCTTAACTCACTGAAATAGTTGCTATGATCCTCCTCTTATAGACGTGGACTCTGAGGCTTAAAAGCATTAAGTGATCTATTCAAAATCTAAAGCCAAAGGACAGGAACAGGAATGGAACGCAGACCTACTACACAATATTTACCAAAACAACAAACCCACACAGTGCACATCATCAGACCCAGCTTGGTTCAGTGGTTTCAAACCACCTGGCCCCATGTGAATCCTGACCCTCCGTTCAGAGTATTAATTTTCCCTGACTATAACCATGGCTTTAAGATCTAATTGCTAACATAGACACATGTATTATCACCTCCAACACGGCAAATACATTGCAAATATCAACCTCAAAATGTCTTTAAAAAACAAAAAAACAGAACAACACAATTACTCTGCTATTACCTGATGTGAGGATGAGAGTGACGGATAATGACTTCATCTTCCAGGTCTGTTCCAGTTAGTAGCTGGGACGAGAGGTTTCGGGTCTTCCACTCACACTGTAGCTGGTGTAACTAACAAAAAGGGAAGAAGCTGGTCTGCTGTGCCCAGCTATGACCATGTCTAAGAGGACAATGCCCTGGGGAAGGGTAGAGCAACTAGATGGATGGAACGTGGGCTCTTGAATGACCCAAGACCAGGGGTTTTTGCTCCATTAACCTGGACCACTCACCTTAGAGTTACTAGGTAAAAGAAACGATCTTACTCACACCACTGAACTTCTGGGACTCTGCTATAGCAGCTTTGTCTTTACCAACTCATATACTAGCTCCATATTCTGAAGAAGGAAAATTATCTATCTTTACATTTTCAGTTCCTGAGTTTGGTTAGAATTTCAATAAGCAAGGGATACCACTTAATCTAAATCTACTTGATTCTTGAATTTTAGATAAAACTTTAAAACCTGAGGAGTACCATACCATATCTAAAGAAATTATCCAAGTCCAAAAATACAAAACTTAGTTCAGGTACAGGGAGCATGGATAGGAGAGACACTAGTTCTCTGGCAATGCCTCAGGTGTTCTACTGTTTGACCTCTGTCTACTGCAGCCTATTGGCAAACACACCAGAAGCTTAGGAAGGGCCCCTCCAAGTACCTAAGAATACTTAGAGGAACTCTCAAAAAAGAAAATGCTATCTTTAGAACACACTCCCAGCATGTCACAGGGCAACCAATGCAAACTCATCCTTCTGGTGCTCTGAGCATCCAAAAAGCAATAAAAGGGGTAGTGTACTAAGAAAACCCATCCAGTCAGGATGGAGCCCATGCTCCAAACTTTCACCCCTCCATACCTCTTCCTTAGCATACTTGAGCTTGTATTCCCTCTTCACTGCAGGGTCAAAGCGTGCCTGCGGAAGCCACATCTGAATCTGGAGCAAGCCAAGGCTCACCCAGAGGCTCCCACGGCGGGCTGGCTCGGGAAGGTCCCGTTTACCATCCCCTTCCCCATACAAGTAGCGCAGGGAGGTGAGCAAGAGGCAAAGCAGCTCTTTGGGCAGGACCTCCTGCCCGGCCATGTCCCCAAGAGTCTGGCCCACATGCTGGAAGGCCTGGCTGTCTCCAAGCAGCAGCTGTTCGCAGTTCTGCATGTACTCCTGCCGCCGGGACTCAGGGAGCAACTCTGCCAAACCGGCCAGGTGTCGGCACAGCACAAGCCCCTGGAGCTGCGAATCTGTGCGTCTGTAGAGATAAGGAAGCACTTAAGGGCTTGCACTACATCAAACAGCATTCCTTTCTCACACAATCATTCTCTCAGAAAATGACACAGCAGACTGCACCACCAATAGTTAAAGGTGAATTTCTCTTCTCAAGTAATCTAACATGCTTTTCCAAACACGACTCTCTTTATCACCATAAGCTTAAAACTGACAGAGGCACTGGCCAGCTAATAGCCTGTCATGAGCTAAAAACCTGCTAATCCAGCCAGAAAATATACTTGCCTTCAGCCACTAAAACAAGTCTCTACAGAAAAAAGTTCTGAGTTTTCTGCTACATGCTCTGTAGGAAAGAAAGACCTTTATAGCCTATGGCAGGGGTGGGGGGCTGATAGTAAGAATACCTGAACTCTGCAACAGAAGGCACGGCCATGTTCGTCCAAAGCACCAGGCTGATGTCCTGGAGCTGCACGGCTCTCTCAACCCACTCTCCCAAGGTGACATGTGAGGAGGACAGGATGGGGAAGCCGCTCACATCCCAGGGACTTGCTCTGCAGCTGCTGGTCAAGACTTCAAAGCAGCACTTAGAGAATACAGCTCTAGTGAGACTGCCCGGGCCCTGATGGATGGAGAGAGAGAGATCATGTATCTTTTAGAAACTGACTAAAAGGATTTCAACAAGCAAAACTGAGCACTTCAGAGGGAAGAAAAAGTAAGAAAAAAAGGTCTAGGCTGCTAAGACCAGGAAAACCTCAACGAGAGTGCAGACTGGGGTCAGGTGTTAGTAGGCTTTAAAGAAAGAGACTCCATTCTCAAAGAATAAGGAACAATTGGTGCTTTGCTACTGCAGAAAATCCTCCCACCTTGGCATCAGGAAGACCATTCTTACAATAGAGCTAGGGGCACATTGCAGGAAGGTGAGACATGGGAAGCAGGGGAAAAAAGTGAGAAGATAAATGTTAAGAGTCAGGGTCAAAGGGGTGCCTGGGTAGCGCAGTTGGTTAAGCAGGTGCCTTTAGTTCAGGTCATGATCCCAGGGTTCTGGGATCAAACCCCACTTCAGGTTCCCTGCTCCACGGGGAATCTGCCTCTTCCCCTGCTTGTGTTCTCTTGCTCATGCTCTCTCTCAAATAAAATCTCTTTAAAAAAAAAAAAAAGAGGGATAAAGTTTGTCAAACATGTCCTCAGACTATTCACCTGGGGCACACTAATAGCTGTCCAATCGAAGGATTAGGTGGTTAAATACATAAAATGGGAAACACTGTATACTCTGGAACTATTAGGGATCTATAAGATCTATCACTAAAGGCTTTGAGAAAAGTGTTATAATAAATCAATTTTGAGGGGCATCTGGCTGGCTTTGTCTGAAGAATATGTGTCAGAAGAGTCATGAGTTGGAGCCCCATGTTGGGTGCAGAGGTTAAAAAAATTTTTTTTCTGGGGTGTCTGGGTGGCTCAGTCATTAAGCGTTTGCCTTCAGCTCAGGTCATATCCTAGGGCCCTGGGATTGAGCCCCACATCAGGCTCCCTGCTCAGCAGAAGACTGCTTCTACCTTTCCCAATCCCTTTGCTTCTTTTCCTTTTCTTGCTGTGTGTCTCTCTGTCAAATAAATAAATAAAAATCTTTAAAGAAAAAAAATTTTTTTTCTTAATTAAAAATCAATTTTGGGGCGGCGCCTGGGTGGCTCAGTTGGTTGAGCCACTGCCTTCGGCTCAGGTCATGGTCCCGGAGACCCGGGATCGAGCCCCACATCGGGCTTCCTGCTCGGCGGGAGGCCTGCTTCTCCCTCTCTCACTCCCCCTGCTTGTGTTCCCTCTCTGGCTGTGTTTCTCTCTGTCAAATAAATAAAAAATCTTAAAAAAAAAAAAAAAAAAAAAATCAATTTTGGGGCACCTGGGTGGCTCGGTCATTGAGCATCTGCCTTCAGCTCAGGTCATGATCCCAGAGTCCCAGGATCGAGACCCTCATCGGGATCCCTGTACGGCAGCTCACTGCTCGGGGGGGAAGCCTCCTTCTCTCTCTCACTCCCCCTGCTTGTGTTCTCTCTCTCACTGTGTTTCTCTCTGTCAAATAAATAAATAAAATCTTAAAAAAAAAAAAAGAAATATATTTCCAACCATATAGCAGGTAAAGGTTTAATATCCATAATATATAAAGAGATCTTCAATAAGAAAATGATCATGTATTCAAATTTTGTTTTTTGCAAAATGAACAATAAACATGACCGAAAAATTCAGAGAAGGAAACATTATACATAGGCGTACAGATGTTTAATCTCAAAAAATAATCAGGAGTACAAATTCAAATGACATTTAAAAAACTGAATAACTGGCAATAATTAAAAATGCTAATAGCATCTAGTGTGTCAAGGATATGAAGAAAAAGGTTCTCACAGATATAGTAACTGCAACTGTGCTCCAGTCCTAAGTCTTGCTTGTGATCATCCAGGACTTTGTGACCTCCCCTTCTACTAGCTCCTAGCATGTTTAAAAAAGTAAACATACCCTGATGCTTATAGCAGATTATCATTATCATTATAGCAGCATCATCAAATTATGGAAACAGCCCAAATGTCCATCGACTGATAAATGGATAAAATAGATATGAGGGGGGTGTGTGTCTCACACACACACACAGGAATATTACTCAGCCATAAGAAAATAATGAAATCAGGGGCACCTGGGTGGCTCAGTTGGTTAAGCAACTGCCTTCGGCTCAGGTCATTCCCAGAGTCCAGGGATCGAGCCCCACATTGGGCTCCCTGCTCAGCGGGAAGTTTGCTTCTCCCTCTCTCACTCCCCTTGCTTGTGTTCCCTCTCTAGCTGTGTTTCTCTCTGTCAAATAAATAAATAAAATCTTAAAAAAAAAGAAAACAATGAAATCTTGTCATTTGCAATGACATGGATGGAACTAGAGAATATTATGCTAAGTGAAATAAGTCAGTCAGAGAAAAACAAAATACCATATAACTTCACTCATACGTAGAATTTAAGAAACAAATAAACATGGAGGGAAAATGAGGAAAAAAAGAAACAGACTCAACTATAGGGAATAAACGAGGGTTAAAGTTGGGAAAGTTGGGGGGAATGGTTTAAATAGGTGATGAGTATTAAAGAGGGCACTTGTGATGAACACCAGGTGTTGTGTGTAAGTGATGAATCACTAAATTCTACACCTGTATAATATTACTCTGTTTCTTACTAACTAGAATTTAAAAACTTGGGAGAGGGGTGGATAAAAAACAAAACCACCTGCCTAGATATTCTGAAAATGGCCATGATTTAACTGTGCAGACATTCTAACCCAGGATTAAATTCCATTCTTACAACTGCACAGATACTAGGATAAATAGAAAAAGATTTACGCAACAGCAGTTGATGCAGGTATGATTGTTATAGAAATGGGGGAAATAGAGGCAAGAAATCTCGACATTTATGAATAAGCAAGTGATTAAATAATTTCTAACACATTAGAACAATGGAATACCTTAAAAAAAAATAAGCTGAAATGACATGCTTCCATGGCATATTATGTGAACAAAGAAAGCAATCTTATTTTTGTTTACATACACATTTAATATAAAATACATGTAAACAAGATACAGAGCAAAGAGTGGTTATTTCTAGCAAATTCTACTATCTATCTATCTCTATAAACTTGATCCTTGAACACAGGGGTTAGGGACAGCAACCCTCCTATGCAAATAAAAAAATCCATGTATTTAATGGTTAACTACCCACAAACGTAATTATGTACAGTATGGTAGAACAAGATATCAGAGGTCTTCTTTATCCCCAAAGTTAGCAAAGTTGGACCCAGGAGGGATATCCACTACTTGCTCTTCTACCCAAAAATGATACCCAAAGACTTTCCTTCCAAGTAGAGTTCAGAGAAAGGCAAAGAAGCAGGAAAGGCACAGTACTCATTTTTCCAGGTCATTTGCTCCACCTGATCCCTGTTCCATGGTTCTAATACACTTTCTGCTTCCAGGAAATGCTGGCAAGCAGTGAGCCAGCTGCCACTATCCCTGTGGTATTAACTCCCTGCCTTGGACTTTCAGCACCATGGACAATACCCCCTCCCTGCTATACCCTCTGCCACCAAGACACCTGCTTAGCGCTTATCCTGTCCCCTGGTGCTTTCCTAGATGTCTTACCTCAGGGAGTCATTATTCTGTGGTCCTTTGCCCACTCTTCCAGTCTTAGGCCCTGCAACTTCAGTGAAACACTCCACACCCCCGCCATCCCTTCGTACCTGTGTCAGTTTAATACCTCATTGAACAGAGCTTTGCACAGGTAGTGGGATAAGAAGTGCCAGCATAAGGTGACCATCCTATTGCTCCAGTGTTCCCCGCATCTTTGCTTCTAGGCATTTGGCAACTTTTACCTTATTTTTCAATCACAACAGAAAATGCATACTTACTGAGAAAAATCCAGGTGTAAGTGACCCTGTGCAGTTCAAACCTTGTGCTGTTCAAGGGTCAACTGTATGTATACACATACATATACATTTCTTTATTGTTAAAATATAGAAAATGAAATTGCTATAACTAGAAAACAGGTATTTTATAATTAGGGAAGAAAGTGAAGACTTTTTAAAAATTATTTTAGAGAGAGAGAGAACATTAGCAGAGGGGGAAAGAATCCCCAAGCAGACTCTGTACTGAGTCTGAGCCTGACGCGGGGCTCAATTTCACAACTCTGAGATCATGACCTGAGCTGAAACCAAAAATCAGATGTTCAAACAACTGAGCCACTCCGACAGCCCAAGGGAAGATGTTTAACCCAAATGATTTAAGAGAGAGTATCTTTTTTGAAGATACACTTATTAATATCCTGCAGAAAAAAAAGTATTGCAATCACTTATTTAGTTACTGCTCTGTCCTAGGAATAAATGTTTATTGCTAGATCAATATATTTTTTCCACTATCAAACACTTTTGTGATTTTATGCCAACAAACCTTCAATGTGGAGTCCAAAAGGGACTTGGGCATCTCCCTCTGCTGTACACCAGGCAGAGGGCTCCACATTAGCCAGTACTCTGGATTTGTAGACACAGTACTGCTCCAAAAAGACATAAATGTGGAATTAAATAAGTCAGACCACAAGGAAATAATTTCTTCAGTAGACACCTAGAGATAAAGAGATAAGAGAATATTTGAGAAAAATTCTATAAATCAAGTTATGAGGTCTCCCTCTTATAAGACTCATCTAAAATTAACACGGATTTAAAGATATTAATTCTAATGACCCTCATTTCCTGCCACCCTGGTCATCCTGGTTAAGCCACTTATAATCTTGTTTATAATTTTATAAAACTGAGATCTGCTTTTTATAAGGCAAATGAGGAAATATAAGTGAATCACACAACATCAGCAAAACAGGTAAGTGAATAAAAGCATTATAAAAAATTAAGGTTATACTAATGAAGTTATATTAGCTGCATTTTACCCCTATTCACATTTAGTAGTTATTCTTGGGGAAACGTGTAAACACTCACACTGTATTTTTGCACAAACAAAAACAAGCAAATAGTTTAGCGTCATTTAACTGGAAACCAAATAGAAGGATTCTATGTTAAGAACTGAGAAATCCCCAGGTAATTACTGCAAAAAAAACACTCAAAATTCTCCCCTTTCAAAGTTATTCAGTAAGACTGGAGTTTTGGACATAAATAGAACATTCTGCAACCAGTAGAGAAGGTTCATCTCCCTTTCTGATTTTGGCTTTTACCTTCTGATGGTGCAATAGGAACCAAAGATCGCGAAGCTCTTGTGGAGCAATTGGTGTGTGCTTAAGACAAAATGTGATGTGATGACGTATCTCCTCATCTATCTGGGGTTGCTGATTTTTCCTGGACCTGTTCCACAAATAAAAAGGAAGAAAGGATGAATTGTGGGCTATCAATAAACTGCTAGAAATCTGTTATGTATGGGAAGATGAAACACAGAACTTAAGAGTGCATTTGTTAAAATACAAACACTTCTACTGGAAAAACACCTAGTAACTTGTAGAGCTGGAGTCAAAACAGGCAAAGAATCTGTGGCAACAGACTTCCCTAGGTTTCAGTAACTAGTCTCCTTTAAGACAAGTCTGTGCTTTGTTTCACATGTAGGATCCACTGAATAACCTAACAAGAAAAAAAGTTCCCCCAAGAAAAATGGCTTACCTTCTTAGACAAGCCTGTGTAATAAAATCAGCTGTTACTTTGTACTGCCAAAGCATAGCCAGGTACTCCATTGCAGGCCACAACTGAACATTCCTGGTGAGTTGGATTAAGGAGGTAAAGTCTGGTTGGAACAGGGAGGAAGCTTCATTGTGCTTTTTCTCCAGAAAACCAAGTGAAATTCCTTTGGCTTTTAGTTCTAAACACTGGGCATTCACCAGATTCTTCAACTCATCTGGACAAAAAGACACATGCAATGTTATAGCATAGTGGTCAACAGAACAGTCTCAGATGCCCAACAAGTAGTTTTGTGACTGTGAGTTTAACCCGAGTTTAAGTTTTATACCTGTGAGAGGATGTCATTAATAACTGCACAGTTCTGATGTCAGAATTAAACAACATATGTAAAGTTCATCTCTGGCTGACCCATTCACTTTATGGGAGTTACAGTACACCAGAAAAAAGAAAAGAGAAAGGGGAAAAAAAAAAAGAAAGAAAAAGGAAGAAAGAAAGAGAAAAAAAGAAAATCTGGGAAAAACTTAAAAATTTAGTGGCTGCAGAGCATCTGTCCACAGGCTAAACTCCAGAGTATATTACCTAGGTTGGCATCTTCCAGAATATTGGCTCTGAGAACTAATCCCCAGGCCTGCAAGAGACTTTTCTTTAAAGTCCATTCAGAAGCAAGCACTCGGAGACGACTGATGTCTTCCCACCATCCACCTTCCCCAAGGGCAGGTATCCGCTCTCTGATGGCAAGTGCTTTGTGGAGGACTTTCAGTTGAGAAAAACACTCCACGACCAGCTTGTTCTGAAACAACAAAACCCAGGAAAACCTACTACAGAGGAGAAATGAAGTTCTTTTTTAACAGCCTGTTTATGTATAAGAAAAATAAATGCTTCTGGAAAACATAAGGTTTGTTTACTTAATTGCTCTCAGGAGATTTTATAGTAATAAAGTTAAACCTCTACTCAGAATGAATACTCTCCAAGAATAAGCAAAATGTTACTACTTAACATATCAATTAATAGTACTGTGAACACTTAAAAGTTAACTGTTATTGACAAGGATGGGTCTAGTTGAATGGTAGTTGCCATGCTCCAGAACTTCAGAAGAGGTCAAGTCTTAATGTTTACAACATGCTTCTAAGTTGTACCTTAAAAGGCAGTGGTCGTCCCAGGAACTTTTGCAACTTCTTTATACCAGTGAAGCCACCAGTCGGGCTCCCCAAGCAATTCTGAATATGTTCTGAGACCGTCTGAACCTCTTTGTAGTATCTTTAAAGAAGGAGAAAAGGGCAGAAGGAAGTAAGGAAAGGGAAATATGCTGGATAGTAGAGACACAGTGGAGACATCATTTACATTTTATATTTGATTTATATTCACCAATATATAAAGGGAATCAAACAAAGTAAAGCAAGAAGTTTCAACTCCAAACCCTTTTGCCTTGTCATTATCAGTACTGTAGATATTGACATTATTACTCTAAACATGAGTCTTACTTGTCTTCGTGGTTTGTTAGGAGTTGGGGAACCTGACGGACCAAATGTTTTAAAACCCAGTGCCAGTGAAGGGCAAGCAGGGCCAGGCCTGGGGCATCCACTTTTACTGTGTCAGCCACAGTCCAAAACCGGTCCCGCCACCGCAGAGAATCCAAGATCTAAAAACAAAGTAAACCAAACTACTCACAAACATTTCTTGGAAAAAGACACAAGACACAGATTACAATTGTTACTCAGTATTTTTTTTTTTTTTAGGATTTTATTTATTTATTTGACAGAGAGAAACGCAGTGAGAGAGGGAACACACACAAGGGAAGTGAGAGAGGGAGAAGCAGGCTTCCCGCCGAGCAGGGAGCCTGATGTGAGCCTCCATCCTGGGACTCCAGGATCATGACCTGAGCTGAAGGCAGATGCTTAACGCCTGAGCCACCCAGGTGCTCCTCTTACTCAGTACTTGACACACACACACATAAAAGGTCTAGCATTTGACTGAAACAGTTTTAGGGATATTAAAGCAGTCAGAGAAGGCACAGATTTTTTTCCTCCAAGCATGTGAAGTTCAGAGCTATTTCCTTAGAGAATATGGAATTATTGGGTCATATGGTATGTGTACATGTAATTTTATTAGACACTGCCAATGTCTCTTATGAAGCAGCTACACTATTTTGTATTCCAACCAGCAGCACACGTGAATTCTGGTTGTTGTTTCTTTACCAATAGTTGCTACTGTTAGCAATTTTAATTTTAGCCATTCTGTCAGTGGCGCCTCACTGTGGTTTCAACTTACACTTTTTTGGTAACAAATGATGCTACAATCTTTGAAGTTCTTTTTTTTTTAAGATTTTATTTATTTATTTGACAGAGAGAAAGATTACAAGTGGGCAGAGAGGCAGGCAGAGAGAGCAATGAGGCTCCCTGCTGAACAGAGAGCCTGACGTGGGCCCCGATCCCAGGACCCTGAGATCATGACCTGAGCCGAAGGCAGAGGCTTTAAACGTACTGAGCCACCTAGGCGCCCAATTTTTGAAGTTCTTACTAAGCATTCATTTATCTTCTGAAAAGCACCTATTCAAATTATCTTGCTCATTTAAAAACTTGGGCTGTATTAGTTTATATAATTTATATATAGTCTTTATGTCATATAATTATAATTTCATGTAATACAGCCCATCTTTTTTTTTAACAGTTTCTCCCAATGTTTTCATTTTCTTAAAAGTTGTCAATTAAGAACAGAAGTTTTTGGGAGGCTGGGTGGCTCAGTCGGTTGAGCTCAGGTCATGATCTCTGGCAAGTCTTGCTTGAGCTTCCTGCTATGTGGGGAGCCTGCTTCTCCCTCCGCCTCTCTCTCTCTCTGTCTCTCATGAATAAATAAATAAAATGTCATAAAAAAAACAAAGAACATAAGTTCTTTGGCAAAATTTATCAAATTCTTTTCTTTTATGAAGAATCTTCTGAAATCTTTGCCTAACCCAGGTTAATGAAGATTTTTCTCCCATTTTTCTTTCAGACAGTTCATAGTTTTTTAGCTTTTAGATTTAGATTTATGACCCATTTTGAGGTAATTTTTCTATATAATCTAAGATAGAGGTAAAGGCTCATTTTTAACTTTATTGTATGAACTTTATTATACTTGTTCCATCACCATTTGTTGAATATACTGTTTTTCTGCCCATTAAATTAACTTTGCACTTTCAGAAGGAAAAAAAAAAGTCAATTAACCCTAAAAAAATCTATTTCTGAATTCCTTTTGGTTTCATTGATCTACATGTCTACCCTTGTGATAATACCTACTGTTTTCACTAAAGTTCATCTGTAATGAAGATCAGGTGAGCCTCCAACATTGCTCTTCTAAAATGTACTTTCTTAAGATTTTATTTATTTAGGAGCACCTGGGTGGCTCAGTCATTAAGCCTCTGCCTTCGGTTCAGGTCATGATCCCAGAGTCCCGGAATCGAGCCCTGCATTGGGCTCCCTGCTCGGCAGGAAGCTTGCTTTTCCCTCTCTCACTCCCCCTGCTTGTGTCCCTCTCTAGCTGTGTTTCTCCATGTCTCCATTTACAAGAAATAAGTAAAATCATAAAAAAGAGAAGATTTTATTTACTTATTTGACACAGAGAGAGAGAGACAGCGAGACCAGGAACAAACAGGGGGAGTGGGAGAGGGAAAGAAGGCTTCCCGCTGAATAGCAGCCCCATGGGGGGTTCAATCCCAGGACCATGGGATCATGACCTGAACCGAAACCAGTCACTTAATGACTGAGCCACCCAGGCTCCCCCTAAAAAGTATTTTTATATGAAAGTAGTCTCAAGATTTCTTGATGATTTCTCTTAGATTAAAGGTAAGGTAAAAGCTATTTAAGGTAATTTAAGGTAAAAGCTATTTTCATAGTACCAAATTATTTATTTTTTTCACTATGTTGACATTTGCACTGACAGTACCAATAAAAGAGAAGAGATGGGTGGGATGGACAAACTGTGATTGGATATCTGGTGAACACTATATTGAAAATGGAAGTGAATCTATCAGTTCAAGAAAAGCAATTCAGAGTATTTGTTGCCAGCGATAAAAGTCAAGCTTTCAAGCAAAACCCAGAACTCTGAAAAACCAAAACCCTAACAAATTCCCAGTATTTCAAAATTGTTCTGAAGAGGTTTGTGATAGTTTTACAGAAGTGTGACTCTGTTGACATTGCAGAATGATCTGTCAACATTTGGAAGATCTGATAGATCTGTGAACCGTATTTTCCAAATAACCAAAGCATGAGCTAAATTCCTACAACAGTAAAAGTCCATCCAAAGTGCAAGCCAGAAGAGTGGATTTTGATGCATGACAAGTTTGATGTATTTTTTCAGATTCTACATTACAAGTAACTTTTAGAAAACTATCACTTGTCAAGTTGTGGTACAGTATCAAAGAAAATTATTTACAATTATATGAAATGGCTATGAAGATACGAGGTTGGAAAAGTGAGGAGTATAACTATATGAACAGAAGCCTAAACAACAAAATGTAAAAGAATAAATGCAAAAACAGAATCCATTTTCTTCTGTTAATCCAGACATTAAGGAGACTTGCAGAAATGTAAAAATAATTGCACTTTCTATTAATTTGTTTTGAAAAACAGTTGATTCTCATTAAAAATTCTACTCCTATTAACATTAAATGGATTTGCTACTGTTTTGTTTCTTAAGCAAATTAATACATATTTTTGTATTTCTCAGATTTATTTCCTAATATAATAAATATGGAGAGATGTGACTACATAAACAAAAGTTTTTTAGAGTCTTTGATAAACTTTTTGGACTAAAGACTCCTTTATAGTCTTAAAAGTTAAAACCCACTGTTCTAGTTTATTGAATTACTAGAATGATCCAGATTCAAAACTCAAGGAAATACATACACAACAATGATGACCAAGAAGGCTTAAGCGGATAAAATAGAAATTAAAATTCCAATATTCTCGAAGAGGTGGATACATTGTTGCATATACATTTGATGTAATATTACTTGGCAATAAAAAGGAATAAACTCTTGATACACTAAACAATATGGATACATCCCCAAATAACTGTTTCGAGTGAAAGAAGCCAGACAAAAAAGTATACTGCACAATTCCATTCATACAAAATGCTAGAAAAATGCAACTGACCAAAAGCATATTGATGGATACCTGGTATGGGGTGGGGGCAAGGGAGAGAAAGGAAATATAGCAGAACATGAGGAAAGGCTTGAGGGTATTAGATATGTTCACTACTGCTGTAATGGCTTCACAGGTGTATACATGTCAAAATATAAAACTCTACACTTCAAATATATGCTGTTTATTATGTCAATTATATATCCACAAAGCTTTAAGATTATTTATATTATTTATTATTCTTTATTTAAATACGTTATTTATATATATAAAACTGTTCAGAACTATTAAATTTCTCAAGTAATATTGGATATATAATAACAACACTGAGCTTGTCTCACCCCTAAAAATCGTAAACATTTATCTTGGCACAAAAATAAAAACATGAGGTACATTTCCTCACCTCAATGACACTGGCATTGGACACGATCCCCTGAGAGGACTGGACCCAGAACAGGATTAGTGCATCACAAAGTTCAAAAAAAGCAGCAAGATTGACCACAATTTCATGGGGCAGGCTGTGATAGCTCTCTGGATCTTAGAGTTGACATAAATAAGAACATTTCATCAGATTTAAATTAATCTCTGGACATTTTTAAAATGTCAATTTTAAAAAACCCTAACATGGAACTTAATTGCATCTTCAGTACCAAGGTCAACTTTGAAAGGTCAAAATTGAGAGCAAAGGCTTAGCCTACAATTACCATATTAAATTTAACAGATCAGATATGCGTATCTATAGAAGTTCTTAACATCTTAATGAAAAATGAAAATTAGAACAATAACAGGTATTTTATACAAAAATTTGTATAAATACAAAACAAAAACAAAGTGTATATATATATTTGAATGAATAGACAGCACAGGAGAGGATATAAACCAAGGTACCATTAACAATAAATGCTTCAAAGGCAGACTTCACTTTTTATGCTTCCATATAGTCCAAATTTTTTCCAATAAGCACAGATATCTTTTCAATTAAAAAAAACGAAGGATAAAAAAAAATGAAGGATGAAGAAGAACCTATAACCTATAACCCCAATACTTAGGAGCATGAACTTTTTGAGCCAACAGATCTAGATTTCAAATTCTAGCTGTTAACTTGTTAGAGATATGACCATAAGCATCTCTGCACATCTCTTCTTTTACAGCATGACACTACACCACATAAGGTTATCATAAAAAGTAAATGAAATCAAGGACATGTACAAAGCAGTTAGTCATTACTATTGAACGAATCAGAACAAAGAATCAAAAGGAATCAGTATAATAGCAGAAGCTGCTGAACGTCTGTTAACTTAAGCAACAGTCTGTGATTAGATGCATAACTCAAGAATATAAAAGGTAAACTTCTTACCTTTATGGAACTCAAAGGACATTCTCAAAACGCTATTTCTTAACTTTTTGCCACCAACAGAAACCAGATTTGCTTCAGTAAAAATCCGTTTTTCCCGGTCAAGATACAGGATTGTCCTGAAATGAGATAACATGATATTACTGGTTATAGGTGTATAGTACTTCACAATCACGTCCACTACCTACTGAAATCTTGAGAATCCTTGGAAGGTCAATCTCCTTCAACCTGCAATTTTTTTCCATCCCCTCCAAATTCTTGACTAAAGAGATGAAGGTAAAAGTGATGATGACTGAGTTGGCGGGGAGAGAGGGGGCGGATGGGAGGTGGGGGGGGGGGGAGGACAGATGGCTGGGAAAAGCTGCATCTAGTAGACTGCCAGGCTTTCCTGTGATCTGACAAACTATACTGTGAACTCTCAAAAGTGGCCGTCATAATATTAATGTCCAGTGTTATAAGTTACCTGCGAGGCACCAGGGGGAGTTACTATGAGGGGAGACAAGAGGGCCTTTGAGGTGCTGGTTCATACCACATGCATGAGTTCACTTTGAGATAATTCATCAAAACCAAATATACTCATTATTAAGTGTACTTTTCTGTGATGTACATTATACCTCAATTATAAAATTATTTTTAAAAATGTATTGCATTATTCTGTTTGCCAGTTAAAAAAATACTGCTGGCCATTACATTAAATGTGAGGAAAGACCAGCTTCCATAACAATTAGATAAATGTATATGCTGAGTGTGCACAAAGGCATGCAGGTCCTGTGTGTCTCCTCAACATCTGAGGATGGGAAATGATGTGGACACAAGGCTGAGGAAAGGATTTATGAGATAATGAGTGAGTGAAAATGGGACGAGCTGCTGAGAATCATAAACAGAAAACAACAGAGACATGACTATCCTACAATAAAGGAGTAACTGCAAAATAAAATGCAATATTAACATTAAGCTAGTATATCTCTTAAAAGCATCCTATTAAATTATTGAGAACTTGCAAAATTTACAGGTATTCTGACATCAGAGTTACTTCACTGAGCACGGAGCATGAAGGACAGGTGGTGATGAAGGCAAACCCATCTAACATCCTATCACTTCTCAAGTTCAGATTAAACACATGCAAACTAAATTTGACAAAGTTTAGAAAAGGCATAATCTGTAAAGCTATATTGTACAGTGAGGCAAACAGTGCCCAGAACAGCTGGCTTCACCTACTTGTTTGCAACAGACTCTAAAAGGGCAAAGAGCTGCTCAGACTGGTCCGTTTGTGGGTCAAAGTCCATTGAGCTTCTAATGATGTCCAAAGCCTGCATATTCCATCGGGGGTCCAAAGGGATCACAAATTCATCTGGTTTAAAAAACAAAAAAACAGAATTTGGGAATTAAACTCCTTGCCTAGAAAATTTCAGTGGAAGATATGCACGTTCTTAATTTGATCACATTCAGTCCTGGTGGGGAAAGAAAGAGAACAGGAAAATTGCTGGTTTCAGCCCACAACACTTGAAAAGTAAAATTCAACTGCTTTTATACTACTTTCTTCCTAAATGCAAAATTTCTGCTAGTCCTGAAAATTCACTCCACTGCAGGATATAAGGTAATCCCTCTAGAAAATAAGCATTCCGACCAATACCCTCACTTGCTCAGGCCCCACTACTGGTCAGAAAAAAATCTATGTGCTTAATCACCCAATTTGCTGTCATTAACCTCAAAAAAAACTAACTCACACGGTGGAAAAATGAATGAATATGTTTCATTTGCCTTCAAAGAAAAACCACTCAAGGGACACCTGTGTGGCAAAGTCAGTTAAGTGTCTGACTCTTGATTTTAGCTCAGGTCCTGATCTCAGGATCCAGCCCTGTGTCAGGCCCTGAGTGTTCTCCCTCTCCCTCTGCTAGTCCCCCCTGCATTCACACGCACAAGTGCACTCTCTCAACTAAATAAATATTTAGAACACAAAAACACAAACAACTCAAGATTTTGCTTTTAAAAGCTTCTTCTTTATGATCAAAGAATGTAGCATCTGCTGCTTCTTGGGCTTAAACTTGGCACTTCTGTAAAGCAGCAGTGATCAGATCTGACCCTTCTCCAGAGGTTGTGAGAACCCAAGGAATGATATTAAGACAAAACAATGGTAACATTAACATTAAGGTGGCTGGGTAGCTCAGTGGAACACTTCACGTTTTAAAGATACCTACCATACACTAGACTAACAAATGCCTACTGTCAACGGCAAAGTACATGAAGGAGGGAACCCACATTCCAAAGTCCAATAAGACTACATGATCCAGAGCTATAGACAAAAAAGGAAGGCAGCATACGTAGTATGTCCCAAAAGTGGGCAAATGATATCTGCTAAAAAGGGAAACTACTACTCTACCCTAAAACTGTTCCCAAAGACCAAAATTCTTTCATACTTAGGAAGCCATGATTTAGTTCAGCCACAACATGCCTACTACAGCAGTTTTCCCTGTTGTTGGATTTCTTCCTTGTTATCTTTCATGTACATAAGGTCATTGGTTAGCACAAAAGCATCATGC
The DNA here is from genome assembly GCA_004023965.1 of Spilogale gracilis. Classification (NCBI taxonomy): domain Eukaryota; kingdom Metazoa; phylum Chordata; class Mammalia; order Carnivora; family Mephitidae; genus Spilogale; species Spilogale gracilis. Next base: position 129,759 of record PITA01002461.1, read on the forward strand.
GTATTTTCTTTCACACCAAATGGCAATGGTACATTTTAATCAATACCAAATGAAGATAGGCGTGGGAAATTAAAATTCTGGTTCTATGAAAATGTCCATAATTTCTTCATTAGTGCTTATGTTCGATCAACTTTATATTATTACTCTCTTCAAGTTTGCAATCTTACTCATGAATTAAAAATAAATTCTGGAGGTGCCTGGGTGGCTCAGTCATTTAAGCATTTGCCTTCTGTTTAGGCCATGATCTCAGGATCCTAAGATCAAGCCCCATGTTCGGATCCCTGCTCAGTATGGGGAATGTGCTTCTCTCTCTCCCTCTGGCCCTCTCCCCCAACTCATCCTCTCTTTCTCAAATAAAATCATTGAAAAAATAAAAATAAAAAAATAAATTCTGACTACCTCATTTGATTTAGATAGCTTCAATAGCTATTTCTATTATCATTACAGTTTTAAAACTTCTTATTTAAGGCTTTATAACTTCTATTAAGGTTTTATATTTTCTGAAGTAATTCACACTATATTGTTTACCCATCAAGTCAAACAGCTCATAATTTAAAACCTTTTCTGTTAATAACTCAGAATGCGCTGAGTGGAAGGGACCCCAAGGAAATGAATTTATTTCCATATTTTTCAAACACAGGCAGTATGAATGAATGATGGGTCTCAAATGAACAAGCCAGTTTGCGACTGAGTTGAGACCTGAGACCAGTCTTCCAACTCTTGTGCTCTCCCCACAATGTGGGTATCATCGTCACCTTTTAAAGACTGAAGGAAAAGGGATAGTTTCAAAGAAACAAGTGGAATTTGCATCTGTATACTATGAGTCTTCCAAAATACAGTGTTTATTACAGTAGCAGTTCTGACAGGTGTTTTTCCATAGACTTCATGGGACCAGTTTCCTAAACAATGCTGAGAACTCAAAATTTTACCAGGTGCAGTACCTGTTATATTTGGTTGTAGTATTTTGATGACATTACTGACTCCAGCTGAGAGAGAATTTGAATAAAAATTCCTAAGAGATGCAGCACTGGCTTCCAAATGAATCTGTATTGATTCTATGGAGGAAGGAGAAGCAAATGTTAATATTTAAAGTGGGGTTGTTCAAGTAAACTTTTTGCAAGGATGAAAACATCCTATAGTTGCACTTTCAGAGTAGCCATTAGTGACGTGTTAGAAGGCATGTGAAATGTTGATTAGTGCAACGAAGGACTGGATTTTAGATTTTTTTAAATTTCAGTTAATTTATATTTACATTTTAGTAGCTACCTGTGGCTGGCAGCTATCATACAGGACAATGCAGATAATACATAAATTCCCTCTTTACAATTTTAGACAGATCACATGTACCACACAATATATACATTCCCTGGCTAAGTTCTCATGAATAGAAAGGTTCATGTAAACTCAATCACTTTAGGCAACAAGTTCTACCAACAAATTCCAAGTTCTGTACTTTACAACCCAAGTAATGTTTTCACTGTTGGGTTTTCCTCTTGAAATGAAAAAGTACCAAAAAAATTAAGCATGGGAGCAAAGTTTCTCTTAGAACATATCTAAGGGCAGATATATATATGCCTTAACTTTTCTTTTCTTTTTTTTTAAAGCTATACAAATAATAATGCCAAGTCACAAATTTCTTGCTAAGAGATCTCCTGGCTACAACTTTAACAGTGTCCTCACAGAATAACACAGCTACTAAGGCACTAAAATAGTGTAAATGTAAATATATTCACCTATTATGCAAATTAACCTTTATGACTCACCCAGACCCTGTGGTATATTCTTGGCTAAATGATAAAGCCATTTAACTCTGAGCATCCAATCTTGATTGGTTGCTCTTTCTATAAGCAACTTAACAGCCATGGCCAGAACATCTGGTTCATCGATCCAGTAAGTATCCACTTCAACTGAATTGAATTTCAAGCTCTCGGGGTTAGAGGACTGCATAATTTTCTCTAGGTCTGGCAAGGTAAGAGGCTGAATCCTAAAATTCATTAGAAAAATAAGGTAAGTCAGTACCAGAATGAACTTTCATTTTATATTTCAAAGAACCAGGAAAATAACTTTACAAATATCAGATCCAAGAGGTAAAGGATAAAGATTAGTCCCCTTAAAAGGAGGACAATTAAAACATATCAAGAGAATAATAATAGGGAGCAAAGTTACATAATGAACAAGGAAACTATGATAGCTGGGTAACAAATGACCATATAACATTTTGGTCAAACATGCTGGGTCATGACCACTACCATCAAAAAAAAAGTCAAGATGCTGAAGAGACACAAACTGACGGTTTCACTAACCTGGCCCAGCTGCTGGTTTTCATGCTCATCCTGTTGAGGCAATACACTAAGATCTGTCCATCACTTCGGACTACAGACAGGTGAGAATCTTCTGTAGCAAAGAGAGCCGAGGGCAGAGAATCTGGCCACAGGCCCATGGCAAGGATGGAGTTACCCCAGGTTTCATGTGCTTGCAGAGAAAAAACATGTTTCTCCAGTAAAGCCTGCACGAGCTGGCAAGAAATAAAAACACGTGGGTGTACAGGAAACATATAAGTGCTATCACCAGAAACTAGCAGAGTGTTAATAGTTTTGTAGGCCCTTCATGATCATCTCATGACAACTCTCATCACAGCCTTCAATTTTCAACATTACAAGCTAAACTCCACATTATCTGGTGACAGCTAAGTGTTGAAGAAGTGATATCTACATTTAACCTATTTTTCAGAAAAGTACTTAGATACCAGATCTCCACTAGAGAGTAACTGAAGTGTTCCACTCTCAGTTCATTAGTTACCATTAATAGAAAGAATTTCCTCCACCTAAATAGTAGAGTGTTATAACTGAGAAAGCTGTTTGAAACACTTCATAGTACCTTCTGGTTTGCTGGTGAATGCTGGCAGCGGACATAAGCTTCCGAGCACACTTCAGAAAAGGCTCTGTCTAAACTCAGCCCTCGCTGTAGGTACTGCACAATGAATAAGGCTGTCTGAATTAGAGTTGAAATAGAGGACGTTGGAGAACCTATAAAGAAAAAAAAAATATTGCCATTTATGAGCAATAGATTCTGCAAAATCTCAGATAAATTCATCTTCAAAAGATAAATTATCTTCAAAAAGATAAATTTATCTGCTCAAAAAGATAAATTCATCTTCACAGTAAACTTTGTTCCACTCAAATCCACTCAGATCCTTACCTTAGAAAGTCTTCTAAGTGGAAACTAGGGTCTCAGTAGCACATTCTGGACTTGTGGGAACATTCATATTCCTTCCCTATTCTGCCTCTCACCTCCCTTTCTGGCTGTCTAAAGCATATTGTAGGAAAGTGACAATTACAAGTATGAAAAAGCCTGATCATATATATCCTTAATCTAAAGTTGATACACATGGAAGTAGCAAAATGAGCATGGCCTCATAAAGGACCATATGCTTTAAAATCCAACAGAACTCCATTCAAACCTCACTGTTTGGCTTTGATGAGTTACTCAACCTCTGAGCCCTAGCTATAAAATGAAAACATGTTCTGAAGAACTAATGTGAAGACTAAAAAAGCAACTGACATTGTACCTAACACATAGCAGATACTCATTTTTTTTTTTACCATTACCTTTGTTATTATTCTTGTTCCTGTATATTTGGACATTTAGAAGAAGTAACACCTATTTTAAGCAGTTCAAAGTTCTCTCTTTATTCTACCTTCAAAAGATTCAATGACCACCCTGAAGATAAGAGGGACAAACTTTACAAATTTTAGTGCCTAAAGCAGTATTCCTCAAAATAAGAGTGTCTGAATGAATCCATCAGAATTACCTGGGAAGATTCTTTAAAATATTAATTTCTGTGCCTCACCCAAACTTGTTGACCCCAATCTCTTAGAGGAAAGAAGGGCATCAGCACATTTACATTTTAAACACACTTTTCTGGAAATTTCTATCTGTACGTACACTAAATTTAAGAACACCTAGGTTAGCAATCAAATGGAATAACATAAGAACTTCCAGAAGAATAAAACTCTGCAGAGGCCCAGAAGTCAAGCACCTTACCTACTACAGTGCTTTGGATCTCCGTGTGTAGAGCCAAGAGGCTGTCACACACACTATCCCCCACCAACCCAAGGCTGTGCAGCAGAACTTTCAGATCCAGGTCATCTGGGATGTTCCCATCCCCTTCTCCTGAAATGTAGATTTCAAGTCCACGATTTCTCATAGCTCGGGATATTTCTCCATGAACAGGATCCATTGAGAGAAAAAGTCTAGTAATACAGTAATTCAAAGATAAAGAAATTAAACTCCCAGTTACAACCAGTGATGTAGCTCAGCAACAATTGGTCAGGGAAAATCCCATGTAGTTCCTCTTCAGGGAGCTTATCAAGAGAGATACCACTAACTCAAAGTCTGCTACTTTCATCTGTATTCTACCTTCTAGTGCCAAAATGCATCAATATAGCAAAATCAGTTTCTCTAGACCTATTCTCCTTAGAAACTGTTGCTCATCCAGTGCACCTTTAATGCTATCTGAGAATGTTAAAATTCTTACTTTCAGATATTCCCCAAATCAGATAGTGCTAATTCATCATTCTAACTCACCTACAGAAATCAGAAAAGGGAGCGGTGTATTCTCCTGAAACAATTACCTTCATATATTCAATGTCAAGCAACATCTCCACCCAGCCACCTGACGTCTGCAATGCTACACGGCGGATTCGCTGCTGACTTTCCCCATGTCAAACCTGCTCCTTTGTCAGTCTTCCCTTTCTCAATAAATGGCTCCCATATTTACTCAATTACTCAAGCCAAAAACTTAGGTAAAATCCTTGCTTCTTTTTTTCAACCCACACATCCATTAGCAAGTCCCACACATATGACCATCCTTGTCTAAGCTATCACATATCTGAACTGAACAACTGGAAAAGACCTGTGATCAGTCTCCCTGCTCTATCCTTTAGCTCCAACCCACTCTTTTTTTTTTTTTTTTTATCATTTCATTTTTTAAAGTAGCGCTGTACCCAATTTCACAACCCTGAGATCAAGAGTCGCAAGCTCTACCTACTGAGACAGCTAGGAGCCCTCTATTGTTTACTGATATGTTCCCAGAGTCTGGCAAATAGCAAAGCTACCATAAATATATGTTAACTGAATCAATAAATAGGTGAGCATACTTATGACTAGATGCATAAATATAACACATAAGAAGGTGCTACTGAAGTCCACCTCCCCCACTGAGGGAGTCAGATTCTTTTTTTTTTTTTTTTGTATTTTTATTTATTTGACAGAGAGAAACACAGTGAGAGAGGGAACACAAGCCGGGGGAGTGGGAGAGGGAGAAGCAGGCTTCCCGCTTAGCAGGGAGCCCGATGTGGGACTTGATCCCGGGTCTCCGGGATCATGACCTGAGCCGAAGGCAGTCGCTTAAACAACTGAGCCACCCAGGCACCCCGGGAGTCAGATTCTTAAAAGAGACTTAAGAAGCACAAATACCTGAAATTGGGATTTGGTGTTATGGTGGGAGTGGATCCATCTATCATTCCTCTCTCACTAAGAGTGAGAACACCACCAGGTTCGAGCAAAGCATTCAAACGATCCAGCACTGATGGGCTGCACAGAGAGAATTCAAATACAATGCTGACAGAATGACATGCTACACTGGTTCTACTTTTCTTGCACAGGCCTCTCACTGCTCCTGACCCATGTCCTCCTTCACCATGGACCATTCCCCCATATAGAATTCTGCTCTCTGTCCCCTCCGTTCCCCTTTTCACTCCCCAAGGAATGTTGCCCAGAGATTCACACACAGTAAATATACAAAGTATTTGTTCAATAAGTAAATAAAATTAAGAAAAACTGTTCCATGATAGGGCTCTTTGTTTTCTCTTTTCCTTTTCATCTCCCCCACTTCCCAACATTATCAAATCAATCTGAAGGCAACTGGATTTCAGTTCAAACATTTTGAAAAACACTCCAGGTGGAGAAACCCATCATCTGACCTGGAGTAGTCTCTATTATGCTGTATATTATGGCAGTTTTATGATATCTTTGTCCTTACTTTAGAATCAAAGCAATACACACTGATGCACATTTACTAAATGTTTGCCCTGTGAAAGATCCTCCATTTCAAAAATCTGCCAAGAATGCCCCTAACAAAAAGAGTATTTTTGATGTAAGATAAAAAGGTCTACCTCAAAAATGGTTGGAAAAGTAATCCAATCCTGTTAGCCTTCAACTTAGCTCGAAACACTCATACAGAACTAAAATCTTTCAGCTAATGACCAACTACATTTGTTCTCAACAGGGATCAGTCTACAGAATAAAGATGAGGATACATTTCTAGTTAACAATGGGTTCAAAATATCAGACCTACCAGCTGGGTTTCTACTTTGACAAGTATATCCCAAATTTCAATCTTGTGATTAAGCAGAAGGTCCTTACTTGCAAAAGTTAACATTGTCCATCAATAGCCAATCTCCAGACTTCAGAGCCTGAACCAACATGCTGTCAACCCATTCAAATGTGCCATGGCTGTGGCCACCGGTGGACTGCAGAAGCTTTACCCCAAAACTTCGGAACTCCTCCACAAGTTTGGCAAATTCTGAAATGTCACAGCCACAGCACTCAATTTCACACCAGGGCAATTAAAAAAAAAAAAACACCACAAAAGAAAAACAAACAAAACTCCCTAAGAGTTTATTAAAAGAAAATTGAAAACTTATAGCTCAAGTTTTAAAAGTTTCATAATAAAGTAAAAATAAAGGTTTTTGTCTTTCTTTAAACAAAACAGGTAAAAAAAATTAGGTCTGGTAGCAGAAAATACTTTTTAATGGCTTTCTGAATTAATGGGTAGGTAGAGGTGATTCAAAGGTGACAGAAAAGCTAAATAACCTTGGTGACAATTTCTCAAATGGCACAAGGAGAAGAACACCTCCCATCTATTACTGCATTTTTATCAAATGAAAGGGTGCCAAAAGCTGGCACAATGAAAATCACTGTCATTAAACTAGGCTTTCTTTCTAATGACCACATCATAGGATTTCAGTGACAACTGCTATTTATTTGCTTAGTGCTTTATAGTTTATATAGCCCATCCCTAGAAATTTTTCAACTGCTCTTTTTTATTGGAAATTGCCTTATAACCCTTATTCATATCACAAAGTATAATGCATTGGACCCCATGAGGAATAAGGTTTCGACTTTACCTCCACTGTTAACAACCAAAAAACTAGGAAATATATGAAACAGCTGCTTTCAGACACTGGTCAATGGCACAGGGCTGTAGTACCTGAACAAAGAAAGCCCTGTAATTGCCCTCAATTTCTGCCTGGAAGCAATTTCTGAACTGTAAAGCAAGGAGAGGGAACTCAAACATACCACAGAAGTCTCACTGATTGGAGCAGACAAACTGGAACTCAGGGAGGCAAAGACAATTAGACTGAAGGACACAGCACTCGAGATGAAGGAGCTACTCAAAGAACTCCAGAAATCTAGATAAGGGCCTCTGGAGTCTTTAGCTAAATAACAGTCTGCATGTGCACGTAAAAGGGAAGGCTCCACATGGTGGGAAAACTCACAAGGCAAGGACAATTGCTGGCGAGTTATGACTGGAACAATTCCCAGAGTTCATACAAGACTGAGTATTGCTCCAGTTCCTACCAGCCAAACTGAAGAGACCCGACTAAATATACAGGCCATTCAGCAGAGATGCCATGCAAGCTATGCCTCAGTAGTGGGGTTAATCTCAGGGTGTGTGGGCCGCTCCTCCGTTGGTTAAGCATCTGCCTTCAGCTTGGGTCATGATTCTGGAGGCCTGGAATCAAGCCCCACACTGGGCTCCCTGCTCAGTGGGGAGCCTCCTTCTCCCATTCCCTCTCCTTCTGCCTGCCACTCGCCCTGCTTATGCTCTGTCAAATAAATAAAATCTTTATTTTAAAAAAAATGTAGGGGTTAATCTAGCCCTAGCATAAAGCTTACTCTGAACTGACTTTAAAAAGCTTGAAATTAAGCTTGAAAAGATCAAAATGATCTGGTTCAACATGGCAATGTAGGAATATCCTGAACTCACCCTACCCAACGGACACACTGAATTGACAGCTATGTATGAAACAACATCCTCCAAAAAACCCCTGATGTCTGACTGAGCAACAACTACACACCAGACAAATGAAGGGGGTGAGGGTGGGGGAAAAAACAAAACAAAACAAAACAAAAACCCAAAACCACCACACTGAAAGAGGTAGGAGAGGCTGAGAAATAATCTCACCATAAACCCCACCCCCAGTGCTTTGACACACAACTGGGAAAGACCTGAAAACCTGGAGCTTTTCACTATGGAGCAAATGGTTTGAACCACACATCGGGAATCCCAACTTTTAAAACATGTATACTTGAAAGGCAAGCTCTCAAAACATCTATCTTCTAAAAACAACAGGGCTTGCATTCCAAGAGCACAAGACTATGATCAAAGAAAGGGCTCACACACTCAGACTCCACCCCAGGGCCCAGCTCAGAGGCAGCCAATTGCACCCAGACTTAAAGTGAAGGAGGCTCACCTGCTTGTATTAAAGACAGAAACTCAGGAGCAGGCATCTAATATAACATATACATCCTAAAGCCTGTTGGACCACTCTCCGAGGAAGACTGACAGGTGCCATCTTTGAATTTTCTTTGTGGATCTCAGAAGCACCGGTACCTCCCAGAAAGCCTTTTACATAAGTCTCATGGCCCTAATTTTTATAGCTACCACCCAGGGATGCCTCTTGATCCTCTGGGACTATAATAAATCAGTGTCATCCAGGGCAGTGAACTGTGTAAAACTGATGAATCAATAACAAACCTGTACCCCTGAAACAAATACATTATATCATTTTTTTAAAAAAACAAAAGAGGAGAAAAAGAAAAAAGGAATATAAACAAATAAATCAGTATCACCCTGAAAGGAGAAAAATTGGTAATTTCTACCAAACATTCAAAAAGAATTAAGTATTAATCTCTCTTGAACAACTCCCCCCCCCCTTTTTTTTGAGACAGAGAGAGAGCATAAGCAGAGAAAAGGGTCAGAGAGATGGAGAAGCAGACTCTCTGTTGAGCAGTGAGCCCGACGCAGGACTCGATCCCAGGACCCTGAGAACATGAACTGAGCCAAAGGCAGATGCTTAACCAATTAAATCACCTAGGCACCCCTCTAAAAACACTTCCAAAAAAAAAAGTCTAAGAAGAAAAGGGAACTTTTCCAAACTCATTTTATAAAGTCTGCATTACCCTGATATCAAAACCAGATAAGGATGACAAAAGAAAAGAAAATTTCAGACTAAGGGCGCCTAGCTGGCTCAGTTGGTAGAGTGTGCAACTCTTATCTGAGGGTCATGAGTTCAAGCCCCATGTTGGGCAATGAGCCTACTTAAAAAAAATTATAAACTGGGGGCGCCTGGGTGGCTCAGTTGGTTAAGCGACTGCCTTCGGCTCAGGTCATGATCCCAGAGACCGGGGATCGAGTCCCACATCAGGCTCCCTGCTCGGCGGGAAGCCTGCTTCTCCCTCTCTCACTCCCCCTGCTTGTGTTCCCTCTCTCGCTGTGTTTCTCTCTGTCAATAAATAAATAAAATCTTAAAAAAAAATTATAAACTAATATTACTGATAAACATAGATCAAAAATTCTCAACAAAACAATCAGCAAACTAAGTTAAATATTACAGTGAAAGGAACATACACTACAATCAAGTGGGATTTATTCCAGGGATGTAAGAATGGTTATCTGCAAATCAATGTGATACCAAACATTAACAAAACAAAGGATAAAAATCACATGATCGTTTCAGTAGATGCAGAAAAAGCACTTGACAAAATTCAACATCCATTCATGATTTTAAAAAACCTCTTAATAAAGTGGGTATAGAGGGAATAGCATCAACATAATAAAAGCCATATATGGCAAACTTACAGATAACATCATTACTTAGCAATGAAAACCTGAAAGCATTTTCTCTGAGATCAGGAACAAGACAAGGATGTCTACTCAAACCATTTTATTCAACACAATATTGGAGCAATTAGGAGAGAAAAATAAGAGAAAACCAAATTGGAAAGGAAAAAAGGAAAATTGTCACTATTTGCACATGACATATTACATACAGAAAACCCTACACCACACATACATACACACACACACATATCGAACTAAGTTGCAGGACATAAGATCAATACACAAAAATCCATTGTGTTTCTATACACTAATAATAAACTATCAGGGCCCCTGGTGGCTCAGTCATTAAGCATCTGCCTTTGGCTCAGGTCATGATCCCATGGTCCTGGGATGGAGCCCAGCATCGGGCTTCCTGCTCAGCAGGAGGCCTGCTTCTCCCTCCCCCACTTCCCCTACATGTGTTCCCTCTCTCTCACTGTGTCTGTGTCAAATAAATAAGATCTTTAATAATAATGATAATAACAATAAACTATCAGAAAGTGAAACTGAAACAATCATATTTACACTCACATAAAAATACCTAGGAATAGGGGCGCCTGGGTGGCTCAGTTGTTAAGCAACTGCCTTCGGCTCAGGTCAAGATCCCGGAGACCCAGGATCGAGCCCCACATCGGGCTCCCTGCTCGGTGGGAAGCCTGCTTCTCCCTCTCTCACTCCCCCTGCTTGTGTTCCCTCTCTCGCTGTGTTTCTCTCTGTCAAATAAATAAATAAAATCTTAAAAAAAAAAAAAAGTCCATACTATCCAAAGCAATATATAGATTAAATACAATCCCTATCAAAATTCTAGTGTATTTTTCACCAAAATAAATCAAATAAGGCTGAAATTTGTATGGAACCAGAGAAGACCCCAAATAGCCAGAGCAATATTAAAACAAAAGAACAAAGCTGGAGGCTTTGAGTTCCCTTTTATTTCAAACCATATTTTAAACCATATTTTCAAACCATATTTTAAAGCTAAAGTAATTAAAACAGCATGATACTGGCATAAAAACAGACACATAGATCAGTGGAACAGAAAAGAGAGCCCAGAAATAAATCCACACATATATGGTCAATTAATTTGCAACAAGGGAACCAAGAACACACAATGAGGAAAGGACAATCTCTTCAATTAAAAATGGTCCTGGGGAAACTGGATAGCCACATACGAAAGAATAAAACTGAACCACTTATCCTATACTACACACACAAATTCAAAATGGATTAAAGACTTAAATGAAAGACCTGAAACCATAAAACCCCTAGAAGACAATGTAAGTGGTAAGTTTCTTGGCACGGGTCTTGGTGATGATCCTTTTTTAATATGACTCCAAAACCAAAATTAAACAAGTAGGACTACATCAAACTAAAATGTTTTGGAAAAGCAATGGAAATCATCAACAAAATGAAAAGGCACTCTACTGAATGGGAGAAAATATTTGCAAGTCACATACCTGATATGGGGCTAATATCCAAAAATATATATGTAACTCCTACATCTCAATGGCAAAATTACAAACAAACCCATTAAAAATTGGGCAGAGTATATCTAAATAGACATTTTCCTGAAGACCTATAGATAGCCAACAGGTACATGAAAAGATGCTCATAATAATTGAAGGAAATGTAAATCAAAGCTAGAATGTGAGACCACCTCACACCTGTCAGAATGGCTATTACCAAATAAGAAATAACAAGTGTTCACAAGAATGGGGAGAAAAGGGAACCCTTGTGCACTACTTGTGAGAATGCAAATTTGTACAGCCATGGTGGAAACGGTACACAAGTTCCTCAAAAAATTAAAAATGGAACTACATATGATCCAGCAATTCCACTTCTGGATATTTACCCTAAGAAAATGAAAATACTAACTTGAAAAGATATATGCACCACCATGTTCACTGCAGGACTATGCACAATAGCCAAGATATGGAAACAACCTAATTGTCTATTCATAGATGAATAGATAAAGAAATTGTGGTGTATTTATATATGAATATTATTTAGCCATATAAAAGAATAAAATCTTGCCATCTGTGACAACACGGATGGATCTCAAGAGCATTATGCTAAGTGAATTAACTCAGAGCAAGACAAATACCATATGATCTCTCTTATATGTAAGATCTTAAACAAAAGACCAGGCTTCTGGATAGAGACAACAAACTGGAGGTTGAGGGAATTGGTGGGGGGAGAAATGGGTAAACGGCTTGTATTTTTTTTTTTTTTTAGTCTATATAGATCAAATAAAAATATAAGGTCAAACTAATCCACAAAAGTCCAGGAGGCTTTTTTTAAAATAAAGATTTTATTTATTTATTTGACAGAGAGATAGACAGCACAAGCAGGCAGAGCAGCAGGGAGAGGGAGAGAGAGAAGCAGGTTCTCTGCCAAGCAGGGAGCCTGATGTGGGGCTTAATCGCAGGACCCTTGGGATCATGGCGTGAGCCGAAGGCAGATACTTAAGAGACTGAGCCACCCAGGCGCCCCATATCCAGAAATCTTTAAAGAAATACAGTTGACCCATAAAAAACAAAGGGGATAGGGTGCTAACCTCTCCCCAAGAAGTAAAAAATCCACATATAACTTTTGACTCCTCAAAAACCTAACAACTAATAGCCATCTTCCCAATAAGTCAATTAACACACTGTGTACATTGTAGGTACTATATACTGTATTCTTTTTTTTTTTAAGATTTTATTTATTTGACAGAGAGAAATACAGCCAGAGAGGGAACACAAGCAGGGGGAGTGAGAAAGGGAGAAGCAGGCCTCCTGCTGAGCAGGGAGCCCTATGTGGGACTCAATCCCGGGTCTCCGGGATCATGACCTGAGCTGAAGGCAGCCACTTAACCAACTGAGCCACCCAGGCGCCCCTATACTATATACTGTATTCTTAAAATAAAGTAAGCTAAAGAAAAATTTTTAAATTATAAGAAAAATATATTTACAGTACTATACATCTATTTACTAGAAAAAGCCCACATGTAAGTGGACCCGTGCAGTTCAAACCTATGTTGTTCAAGGATTAACAAAAATGCAGGATTTAGCAGCTTAATTCAAAATTCCCAGCATCCAATCAAAATTACTAAACACAAAAAGAACATATGACTTATAACCAGGAGAAAAGTCAACAGAACAGATCCAGATATCATAGATGATGAAATTAGCAAAGATATTAATATAGCTAGTATAACAAAACAAAAGCATTTAAGATAAATATATTCTATTTCTTGTGTTCACAATTTAACAGTCATACATCTACATGGTAACATTAAAGATATAAATGTTTAAACAGAAAAAATATTTTAACCAAAAATAAAATAGAAAAAGTGCTTCAGTTCACCTTTTCTCACTCAATGAATACTCCTAAGAAATTACTCAGTATGAAAGTAAATCCTACCAAAAGCAGTATTTAGAATGTGCTGTGAGAACTTACTCTAAATATTTAAATTTCAACTGAAAGAAGCACTAGACTAAAGGCTTTAAGATCAGAGATTAGATCTAGAACCTAGTTCGGATACTTTGTAACTGGACGACACTGAACACATTATTTAACCTTTATGAGCATCCATCTCCAGAAGCATAAAATGGAGATAATCTTTCCTTATAAGGCAGTGGTATTGTGAGATTTAAAAGTATTTAATATAGGGCCTACCACCCAGCTGGAATTCATAGCTCAATGGTGAGTTTTACAATATCCATCTTTAAATAAATATCTCTAACAAATTTGAGTCAATGAGGAAAGGATTTGAAACCTAAATGGTGAGCTTGAATTGGGAAGTGACAAATCAAATCAACAATAAAATCATTCTTGGGGCACCTGGGTGGCTCAGTTGTTAAGCCTCTGCCTTCAGCTCAGGTCATGATCCCAGCATGCTGGGATCAAGCCCCACATAGGGCTCCCTGGTCAGCGGAAAAGCCTCCTCTCCCTCTCCCACTCCCCCTGCCTGTCTTCCCTCTCTCACTGTATCTCTCTCAAATAAATAAATAAAATCTTTGAATACACACACACACACACACACACACACACACACACACACACTCTAAAATCATTCTTGCCTAAGAAAGTAAACTATTTAACCCACAGCCATGGATACACTGTATACAGAGCTAGAACAGAAGAGTCTCACTTCTTTATCTCTAAGGAATCAACCCTTTGTAAGCAGTTACAATCAGGCTTTGGAAATAAAAAATGACAATCACAGTGACTGACAGAACCTATGAGCCTTTAATCTTCCTGAAAAGTATGGTCATCATCACACAGAAAACTGCACAACAAAATGAGAGAAGTTTCCACGTTAACTGAAGAATTTCTTCTGCTTTCCATACAAAATTAATAAACAAATTCTAACAAGCAATGTAGACATCTCTTCTCCCATTTAAAATGTTTTAATTTCTTAGGACTCCTGGATACTCAGTCAAGCATCTACCTTTGGCTCAGGTCAGGATCTCAGGGTCCTGGGATCAAGCCCTGCACTAGGCTCCCTGCTCAGCACAGAGTCTGCTTATCCCTCTCCCTCTGCCTCTCCCCTCACCCCTCCATGCCCTCTCTCTCATGAGAGCACTCTCTCTTGCTCTGTCTCAAATAATTTAAAATAAAAGTAGATTGTTTAATTTCATGAGAAGTTACTTAGATTTTTAAAAACCCAACAAAACATAAAACCAGCTTTACATGCAAATGATTTACCATTCTAACTGATTATACACACTATAAACCATCAAGCTCACTAGCCAATGTCTTTGTTTTTGCTTAGTTTAGGATCATTAATTCTGAATTATTTTACATTATCTTCTTTTTACCTTCTAAAACAAAGATTTTCAAGTTTTGTTAATAACTACTACATTAGTAAAAATTACAGATATTACCTTATAAATATATTATACCTATATATGGACATTATATGGACAATGCTGTATACATATCTGATACACACATCTAAACACACATACCTGCCTTAGAGTAGGAGTTGATTTTATTGTTGAGTCGCTGCATAAGCAATAATACTGCTTCTAGCTTGTTGACAATCTCCATCGTGATACCTTTACCAGCATCTCCAAGATACTTGGGCTTATAGGTCAGAAGGAAGTGACTCCAGGCTCGTAGCACTACTTCCGCATCGTCAGCACTGATAAGGAGGCTGTCTCTTAACAGTGCCCTTACAGTGCCCTCCACCTTTTCTAGCAGCTGCCTCCATGGCCGAATAAGATCAACCTGAAATTTCCAGAGCACAAACTCTTCAGAGCCACTGGCCAGAGTCAAAAGAATACTCTTTTAAATTACAAAAAACAACAAAACAAAAACAAACAAAAAACACAAAAAAACAAAACTACTTGTAGTCACCAACACAAAAGACCATCAGTCAGACCACAGCATTATATGTGTTTTGGATGAAAATGTGAAGGCAGACCATTTACCTGCTCAAATCCACCCAGAAGCTCTGTAGTGTCCATTGCACTGTTCATAGCCATGATCTTTAATGTGTGACCAGTAAGGTGTGCCAGAAGCTGGATGAGGCTGGTCTTGCCCACAGAAGCTGGCCCCACAAGGATGACCATCCAACTCATCTGTACACACTTCATAATAGACTCCAGAGACTGGAACGACTGGTGCAGGAGTGATAGGGGACGGCGGGACAGGAGAGGAATGTAACTGCCACGGGAAAGGACTGAGTAGCCCAGCTGAAAAAGACATGCCAGTGAGATTTTACAAGTGTGTCTGGTTGTGGAAATAGAGGAAATCAAAGAAAAATATAAAAGAATAGAGGATATTCCTATATGCCTCACCTGAACATCGTAGGGAGTGATGTGAAATAGTCTGGTTCCCATGTATGGGTTGGAACTTGAATTAAACACACCCTTGAATACAGCAATGACCTAAATGAAGAATACAATCAAAACACAAATCACTCCACCAAATTCTGAGCCAAATTTTCTAGTTAACATGCACAGTAACAAGAGTCACAACATTGTGATTTGTGAACACTGGTCACCATTTCCTTATCCTTTTGAATTTTCTCTTATAAACTTTCTCTTATAGATTACATTTATCTAAATATTCAGGATGAAAGCAAACTGGATCCCTAGCAAAGAATAGTCACCTAATTTGAAGATATTTGTGATTCTAGTTGAGAATGTATCACAAGTCAAAGCCATGGATATTACAGAAAATCTACAGATGTAAAAAAAATCAATCTGCTTTCATCATCCAAGATATCACCTAAAATGGTAGAAGAGAATAGTCTGAAGATTATAAAGAACAATGACAATTTTTTGAGCACCTACTATGTGCCAAACATTGTAGACGTGCTTTAACATGTCACTTTATATAGTTACAAAAGACTTTTTCTTCTGATGACAAGTTTTAAATCTGTTCTCTTAGCAGTTTTCACAATATGTAATACCGTATTATTGACTATAGTCACCATGGCACGCATACTATTCCTAGGACTTATTATTATCCCGATCCTTACAGCCTTACAAAATAGGTACCATTTCCACTTTACAAATATGGATAACAGGATTCATAAGAGTTACAAGGATTTACACATGGTTAGTAAGTGATTTTAAATCCAAGCCGGTCTCACTCCAAACACCATTTTATCTTCCTAACTATTTATGTAGAATGACAACCAATGTTATTTATCTGATTATTATACCTTCCTTATAAGAAATACAATTTAAAAACCTGCCACTAGCCCTACTTCTTTTCTGGGTTTCTTTTTCTTTTTCTTTTTTTTTTTTTTTAGAAAGAAACTGAGCTTGGTTTTTTTTTTTAAGATTTTATTTATTTATTTGACAGAAAGAAACACAGCTAGATAGGGAACACAAGCAGGGGGAGTGAGAGAAGGAGAAGCAGGCTTCCCGCCAATCAGGGAATCCAATGTGGGACTCGATCCGGGGTCTCCGGGATCATGACGAGCCGAAGGCAGTCGCTTAACCAACTGAGCCACCCAGGCGCCCCTCTGGGTTTCTTTTTAAGAGGATTTGGGAGAGGGAGAAAAGCTAAGACTGTGTAAAATACACTAATTTAGCCCAGAGCAGCAGGAAAAATTCCAGCTACCCACAATATGAATACCAAGTTGCATGTTTCTAACGAAGCAGCAATACTCATATTAATCACTGTATACTGGACTTAGGTCAGAAGATAAAAATAATATTATAAAATAAGTCCTAGGAATAGTATGCATGCCATGGTGACTATAGTCAATAATACTGTACTGCGTATTTTCAAAACTGCTAAGAGAACAGAATTAAAACTTGCCATCAGAAGAAAGTCTTTTGTAGCTATATAAAGTGACATGTTAGATTTATTACAGTGAGCATTTCAAATGTATACAAATATTGAATCATTGTGTGTACACCTGAAACTACTATGTTATATGCCAATTATACCTCAACTAAAAAAATTAGTAAGAGTTGAAGAAATATCAGGAAAAAAAATGATAAGGATAAAATCATTAGGAGAAAAGAGTTCCTCTCACATGCTTTTGGGTCCGGTGTTCGAGGATCTTACATTCTACTCCAAAGCAGATTAGCTTCTCCTCTCCCTGATAGTCTACCAGAACTAAAGTTATAAATACTTCACAATGTAGTTGGTTTAGTTTTATAAAGTCAGATTTGATTTACTCGAACTCTTCCAGGTTTAATAAGCTTTCTCCTATTACTATTTTTCTTCATTTGTATGTGTGTATATGTATATAAATTAAATAACTAACATATAGAAGTGCTGGAAACCTTCCACATCTTACACTGACATTCCATCTGCCTAACATCAATTACCAATATCTAGCCACAATGAATACAGTATAATTAGTAAGCAGACAAAGAAAATAAAATACTAGTTGACAGTATATGAACTGTAAATTAAATTATAATATAAAAAACTAGGTGAATATTTTGTCCCAATATAATGACTGAAGGCACTTGCACATAATGAATGAGTTAACGTTTGGCTGTAATTGGGATATGAAGGAAAATTCTAGGCTGGAGTGCTGGCTCTACCACTTACTGTACGTGATATTCCATGACTGTGGGCATTGAATCCTCACTGATAAGAGGTCAGGATAGTGCCTCCTGCCTGCAGCTATTGTGAGTATTCTGTAAGATTGGACTTTCAAAACCACAAAGAAAATGAACACATTATTAATTAGGTTAGGAATTCTAGTGTTATTCTCTGTTTACAGAGATATTTTTACTTCCATTCATATTCAGTTATGTATCTACTTACACTTTGTAGATTAAAGACTTTGTAACTCAAAGTTTATTTAATAACAGAAAGCCACCCCCCTCTTCTGAGTATCACATGTCTCCTCTGGTTTCTCTCCACTGCACCTTGAAAGAGGCCAAAGACCTAGTTCTTTATTGCTGGGGGGGCAATACTGTTTTAAGGTTTGTAGCAGTAAAGGAATTCAGATGGATAAATAAAGTGTGTACTCCGAAGCAAACTACTCTGCTCTTTGGGACCTTAAGGTAGATGAACTTTCAGTCTCTTTCCTTAACTTTTTGTTTTTTCCCCAGTATTTTATTGATGCCAGTGCTTACGCTTCAACTGCGTACTTCCACAGCGGGTACAGCTGCTCCTTCTGTGGCTGCTTCTTGGCCTTCAACTTTTCCTCATGCTTGTCCAGCCAGCAGTGCATGGCACATGTCTTCTGGGCCACAGACTCAGGGCCCTGTAATTGTTACTTTTGTAGAATTTCCTGCCTTACATTCTCTTTCTGCATCTCATTGATGACTGAGAACATGGGCGATGGATTTGCCAACAACTTGGATCTTGGAAAGCTTGGAAGTCATACCACCTGTCACTCTGGTGATGCACAGCTGGGACAGCTCCACCTCAGCTCTTCCAGCTGTTTAAGCAGCTCCTCCTTCTTGCCATGAAGGTCTCGAGCCTTCATCTTGGCCCTGCCTCCACAATCCACTGCTGTTGCTACCACAAAGAGGCTGAGAGAAAGAGCTCTCCCCTTAACTTCTAAATTCTAAGCAGCTTTACTGAGTTTAGTATTAATTAGTGAGTATGCCCTTAGGAAGAAATTAACTTTCAGATGGAAAAAAACACAAAGAACAAGTATGAAACTCACCTTTTCTTTGTCTTCTTTGGTTCTCATTCTCTCACCATAGACTAAAAACACATGCTGACCAGGATCGTAATACCCAGGGGACTGGTCAACTAGCATCAACTGACACCAGCGGAAAAGGTCCCGAAGGTTGAATTCCCAGGGGCCTCCTTTTTGCCCCCATTTCTTCTCAACCGTCACTTCGTGATCAATCTAAAAAGAAAACACCGCTATTGGGAAACATGTTCCATTGGTAGGCACACTGCATTAAGTACTATTATTGCACTACATATGCATACATAATCTACAATAGAAATTAGGTTTGATAATGAATGTCTCTTCTTCCCAATCCAGAGATCTAAACCACGAATACTCTTGTTTTTTGTGTTTTTTTAAAAGATTTTATTCATTTATTTGATGGAGAGAAACAGAGCTAGAGAGGAAACACAAGCAGGGGAGTGAGAGAGGGAGAAGCAGGCTTTCTGCTGAGCAGGGAGCCCAATGGGGGCTCTACCCCGGGACTCTGGGGATCATGACCCGAACTGAAGGCAGACGCTTAACGACTGAGCCACCCAGGCGCCCCCAGGAATACTCTTGTAAGCATTAACATTGACAGGCACAAAAGATCTGAATTACTGTAATCCTCAAATGAGTAGTTTTTTCTACTAGAAACTTGTACAAGTCAACGTGGTTTATTTTAGAGACATTGATAAATTTGATAGTGTCCCACAATGAAAAAATGATGGTTTTATTACAGCATGAACATAAAAAACAATTAATACAAATAGGTACTTACTTGGTTGTTGAAAGCAACCATCTTCTTAACAATATTTTTGTCAATGGCTGGAAACAGAGTACTGGCAATGAACTCCATGTCAATTACTGAAAGGGGATCCACAAAGACCTATGGAATCCAAAAAGAACATGAAGAAATGCTATTGCTTCTCTTTACTGAACACCAGAAAGGACTATCACTTGTACAGTAAAAGTGTTATTTAACACCAAAGTAACAGTACCTCAGTTTAGATATATAGAAAAATTCAGTTACAGAGATCTATTTTCTTGCATTTTTAGGATACAGAATCCCATAAAATATTTGATATACAGGGCAACAGAGGTTTTGTGGTTGTTAGCTCCACTCTAGTGAATTAAAGAAGAAAAGATAACATACAACTTAAGTGTATTTGTTTATATTTTTAAGCATATTTGTCTTTTTTCATTTCCTATGTATAAAATGCCCTTAAGGGGCGCCTGGGTGGCTCAGTTGGTTAAGCGACTGCCTTTGGTTCAGGTCATGATCCCGGAGACCTGGGATCGAGTCCCGCATCAGGCTCCCTGCTCAGCGGGAAGCCTGCTTCTCCCTCTCTCACTCTCCCTGCTTGTGTTCCCTCCCCGGCTGTGTTTCTCTCTGTCAAATAAATAAAATCTTAAAAAAAAAAAAAAAAAATGCCCTTAAAACTAGATGGTAAGTCATAGGAGCATTTACTTCAAAAATCTCAATTTTTCAGTATGTTTGAAATTCCTCATAATAAATTCTGAAAAGATACTCAGTGAATTATGGAAAAAGACATTAAAGAAAGCCAACATTTAGAGGCATTTCCAAACCTGTAGACTAGTCAAACTTTGGTAAATAAATGTTAAAACAAGTAAGCATATGTGTACCGATACACACACACACACACACACACACTCTCTCTCTCCAACTTCTGCAAATGAGAATGAAGACAGTAAGAAAGACATCAAATGTTAATAATGATTGACTCTGGTACAGAGAATATTGGATTTTTTTAATTCTTCCTGGTAGTTTTCTTTTCCTCTCACTTTAACTAAAATGCATTATTTTCATCACACACACAAAAATTCAGTATTTTAATAGATGACTTAGACACCTGGAAAGGTCAAAAAGTGGCCTTGATCCTGAGCACAGTAATGGAATTCCTGGAGGAGTGGTCACCTTAACTCTCCACTAACTGATAACACACGGGTTTTCTAGGACTGAAGACAAAGGACTCACACCAGAAGAGAAGTGGTGATGGGAATCAGTCACATTAATATTCATCATATAGAGACATGGAATTGAAAAACAGATCATTAAACTGATGCTCTCTCATTCTTATAGTGAGCATCCTCATACGTATGTGCCAGCAGTCTAATCCCAACCTACACTCCACCTTTGGTCTCCATGGCAACAGCAAATCTTACCTGAGTGAATCTGTTAAGGAAAGACCTTGGCAAGCCTTTCCTCCCACCTCCTTGTCTAAAAGGATTTTGACACCCAAAAATCTTCGTTTTCTCATGCCGTACTTGAAAACTCATTCCTAACTCAGGAACATAGATTTCTCCTCTGTGGTCAAAACAAGCATTGAGTCCTTCCAACACAGACTGAGAAGCCAGGTTGAGCTATTTGAAGAAAATATAGACATTTATTACATATGCTGTATAACTATAAAAAAAGAGTATGCCTAAAAATAGAATAGTACTGTCTTCAGGAGGAGGAAGCTCAAACACTATTGATAACATTCCATTTTTTTAAGATCTATTCATTTTTGAGAGAGAGAGAGAGAGAGAGGAAGAAAGTGGGGGGAAGGAAAGGCAGAGGAAAGAGAATCTGCAGTAGACACCCTGCTGCACACAGAGCCTGCCATGGGGCTCCAACCCACAACTCTGAGATCATGACCTGAGCTGAAACCAAGAGTTGGACACTTAACTGACTGAGCGGCCCAAGTACCCCAGAAACATTCTACTTCTCAAACCAAGTATATTCATCCTATTATTTCATATACAGACACATGTCAGACATCTGGGGTATATAAATTATCAATAACATTTAAGTAAACTGAATATTCAGACTCAGTTTTTTAAAAAGCAGTTTAAATCTTCTGTAAAATTAAACTGTATCCAGTGTATTCACCTGTATAGACCTACCCTGTACATCCCAGCTTTTCAAAGAAACTTGCCAGTACAGAGATCTGACTTTTGCACTATGAGATCTTTAAAGATCAAGATAGCTCTTTATACACTTAAATATCTTCCCCAGCTCAAATACTGAATGAAATCTCTAAATGGGTTTCAAAGCCATGATATAAAAACTACATAAAGTAGATAGACACAGCTAACTTAGACCAACAATTTTGTGAACAAGAACAAATACAAGGAGTTTCTGTGCCAAAAATGAAAAGAGCTGAATGGAGGTCTTCAGATGCTGAGTTTACAGCTCAGGGATGTGAAGTCTGGTAGTTTTGAGGTAACATGGAAAAATTCAATTAGGAAAATGAGAAATCAATAAAACAGACCACACAGAGCAAAAAACCCAGACTATATCAGAATTTCAAGTCTCATGTTACATAAACACTACAAAGCACAAAATCCATTGAAAATTCCCCAATATGTAAAATTCTAAAAGCTACTCTTAAATATGACTGCAGTCAAGAATGTCTTGGGTCACCTGGATGCACTTCCACCCAAAAGGACTATGTTCTGAAGCCTTAAACTTTAAAACTGGGCATTTCCCCCTCCAGCTAAAGAATATAATACTATCAGGCATCTTTTTCCAAAAATCAGGGAGATGGGACACACTACCCCGCTCCTATGATAAGTAGGAAGCAGCTCAGCTGAAAAGAAACCCCACAGCCCGCCCTTCAACTTCAGACCCAAAGGTGTCTAAATCTTGGGGACCCACTGGGGCCACTCTTAAAAGTTCCATCCACAGCATTCTGATCACGCCAATCGTTTTAAGCTTCACCACTACTTCCCAGCCTTTTCCTGGATTAACAAGGCACATCCCAAAGTGATCAGATGCCTTTGCCCATAGCTTTAAATTTTTTATTTTTGTACATCACTTTTCCATATCTCTAGCTGTCTGCTGGTTACTAAGATTTAGCAATTATCCCAGGTATCAGAGGGGCTCTGTTCTTCCAGTCAATAACTTACCCCACAATGCACATGTAACACTGACCATTTTCTTATTATTTTTTGTTTGCCTCTTAAGATAACTTTCTGCAGTCTCTCTGTTGCACTTATAAAACATGTGGTTGACACTGTAAAACACCCATGAAATAAATACAAAATGCAAAGCCAGCCAGACACCATAGAATAAACCAGTGAAGAGACAGTTTTTCTCTGGAGGCTGGCTTACAAAAGCAGGTGTTAGTGTCTTGTATATACAAGGGTTTCTAGATATGCTTTCTGACAAGTGACTTCTTATTCTTCAAAGAAATCATGGAGGACTTTTCTTCGTTAGAGAATTTGTCTTTACTAGCAAAACAGCATGATCATCCACAGAGGTATGCCCTAGCAATATGAAAAGTATGGCTGCTCTTCCCATTGTGATCCTATGTTTGGCAAGGCAGACAGTCCTCTCACCTCATCCAACACAATCCAATGGCCTGCCTTCAGAGCCGCCAGCAAGGGACCGTCCCTCCAGGCAAACTCTCCTCCCTTGCCACCTTCAACAGGTAGATCTGCTCCAAACAGGTCTGTGATGTCCTTTGAGAGGGGTTATAAAGGAAGAAAAGGCAACATTACATAAAAAAATTAACTAGATCCCAAGACCCTAAATAAATTCTTGGGCCTTATGCCACTTTTCCTTTTAATACCCAAGAAAGAACTAATTGATCCTAGCACTCTTTACCAAGAGCCCAGATATGCCCCCAAGGACCTTCTCATCACAATACTACAAGTATCAATCAACTAGAACTGGAGCTCTAGAGATCAGTAGTTCTCAACTATGGCTATACTTGGAAATTAATCGGTGAGCTTTAAACAAAACAAATAAAAATAAAAATAAAACAAAGACCAGTAACAATGTCGAGGCCCTGCTCCCAGACCCCATTCCTAGAGAATCACATTTGTCACCTCTTGTCCCATAATTTCATGAGTGTCTAAAGGCCATTTTATTTCTATTAATTTTTTATAAAGGACAAAAATAAAAGTTATGTTACAATAAATACTGACTTGTACAATTATCTCTCAAAAGAAAGTTAGAATAAAGCATCTAGAGAGAATAATACTACAGATATCAATTATTAATGAATCTAAAAGGAGACTTAGTTAGAAGGTCATTTGCTGTGGTCTTTATCACCACGAAATATTTGGGATTTTGAAAATGTCCTATTTCAGATTAAGAAACTCTATAAACAGATACAGACATTACATCCTCATCAGCTGTAGGATGACTAAGCTTACCGTCTGCTCTGACAAGTTGATTCGAACAAGGATGTTGCCTGAAGCCTTTGCTAATGCACCCACCAAACTTGTCTTGCCCACACCAGGGGAGCCCTCCAGGAGAATGGGTTTGTTCAGTTTTGTAGCTCTTAAGAGCCTCTGAGCATTCATAGCTGTGGTGCCTGCACTGAGTGCATAGTCGGCAACATTACTCCTATGAAAGACAGGCCCTTAAATAGAGAAAAGAAAAGCCACATATAAGCAGAACATCAACCAAATCATACATACATGTCAATGCCAAGATTTTAAGAATCTAACAAATAGACTTTCAGTCCGTGAAACACCATCTGTAGTGAAAATGCTCAGGGTGCCTGGGTGGCTCAGTTGGTTAAGCAACTGCTTTCAGCTCAGGTCATGATCCCAGAGTCCCGGGATCAAGACCGGCATCAGGCTCCCTGCTCGGCAGGAAGCCTGCTTCTCCCTCTCTCACTCTCCCTGCTTGTTCCCCGTCTGGCTGTGTTTCTCTCTGTCAAATAAATAAATAAATAAAATCTTTAAAAGAAAAAGAAAAAGAAAATGCTCAGCCCTATTTCAACATTTCCACTTTTAGGTTATAAAATCTTTTGAAGGAATAGCCAGTAGCATATATTCTTCAACTACGCCTACTACAGGTCTCTCCAGTGCTTATATGTATGTATATACTTACTTACGAGGGTCTAATTGTAAGCACACATCTTTCTTTTCACAACCTACACCCAGAATGTACTTGTACAATTTACCTTTATAAATAAGTATTTTCTTAAAATTCAAGTGTAAGCGAGCTGCGTAGGCCGTGTTTCCACATAAGTAATTTCATCCAAGGTTTCTAGGCCTCTAAGACAATTCAGGATGCATCTTTAACCCATAATCTAGCTGAACTGCAGGCTAATAATAGTTTTATAGGGCTTAACATTTGTTGTCACTGTGTCTCCTGGAAAAAACTTTTCATATACCAGTTTGGAGGCTAGGAAAACATATATTACCTCAGCTATGGAAGCAGAAGCAAGGATCACCCCGGTCCCAGGTCCCAGCTAACATATAGCTCCCATGAGAGTACTGAATATTATGATGACAACTTAGGGAAATTAGATCATTGGATGCACCATTGGGGATGAAGAGTACTACTGAAGAGGGAGAGGGAAAAGGGTGATATTCTAGTTAGCCAGAAACCTAGGCTGGTTTTGTTCACCACTGAATCCCCAGTAACTGCCACCGTTCCTCTAAGCATTTCAGATACTCAACAATTAGTAATGTAGGGTGGGAGGAAGGGACAAGAAACAGATGACCCTGCTACAAAAGCAACAATCTGAAAAATTAGCAGTGCCTTCTAAGATATCTAATCTACCTCATTTAAATTTTGGTAGAAGCAACCTAGTAAGAATGAGAGCAAGGATTACAACTGAAACCCACCTGAGTTCCCATTTAATCATTCACTCATTCATCCATTCACTCAATCAACTGAGATTTTCTGAATGCTTATGATTTCTAGACAACAGGTGTCAGGGACAGGAAAATAAGTGACGCAAATCCTGTCCACAAGGGTTCACAAAACTATTCTGGTAAGCAGTGATGAGGATCTATACTTGATAATTATAGGTTGGATTATCACTATAGGAAAGCATTTGTTTTGAGCACCAAATAAAAAATAAATGCATTTTTATAAGACAATTTATTCATAGATTAAAGACAATACTTTCCCCTATTTTTACGTCAGTTATGTATTTTTGATTACTCATGAATTTACAGTTGGTTATGCCAAGCCAAATTCTAATTCAGATAACTAGTTTAAAAATAATCATGAGTATGATACACTAAAAGTCACAATAAAAGTCAAGTACCTATGATCTACAAGGAGAAAATCTTCATTTATTTAAAATCATTCTTACCCCTTGGTATAAAGAATGGATGAATTCCCCAAAGGTTATCTATTCCAGTAAACTCTTTGGCCTTGAGTGGGTCATAAATCATCAATTCGCTTTTTTGACACTCTGTAAGTCGCACTATCTTGGAAAGTTTCTTGATTAGGAATTTCAGACATTCTTTGCGAGCCAAGAGAGCCGTACCAAACCCTGAGGAAGTTACCCCTAAAAGACAGAGGACCAGTCCATCATACAACAGCATGACACCAAGCTTCCCAACTACTCATCAGGAGCTCTTGGGTGGTTTCCAGGGGAAATGAGGCCCTTGCTGAAGTTATACCCAAAATGTAACTGCTACTGTAAATAGTCCAAAGGCAAAAGTTTGGATCCCCAATTCACAGATCAGCAGCAGCTTAATCAGTGAAGCACCCACACACTCCATGATGAATCAGCCTGGAGGTAGGAGTAATTAATGTGGTACTGCTGATCATGTTGGTTTACTTCTTCAACCTTTCACTGAAAAAAACAAAACTTAAACACTGAATTTAATGAAATCATGGTAAATTTAAAAACAAACTAAAAGGGACGCCTGAGTGGCTCAGTGGTTAAGCCTCTGCCCTCAGCTCAGATCATGATCCATGATCCTAGGGAGAACTCTCTCGATCCCCCTGCTTGTGTTCCCTCTGGCTGTGTTTCTCTTCGTCAAATAAAGAAAATCCTTGGAAAAACAAAACAAAACAAAAAAATAAACAAACTAAAGAATTCAGGCAATAACTATAAACAACCATTCATGTTAAGAATTATCCAGTCCTAGGCGCCTGGGTGGATCAGTCATTAAGCGTCTGCCTTCGGCTCAGGTCCCGGACACCCAGGATCGAGCCCTGCATCAGGCTCCCTGCTCGTTGGGAAGCCTGCTTCTCCGTCTCCCACTCCCCTTGCTTGTGTTCTCTCTCTTACTGTGTCTCTCTCTCTGTGTCAAGTAAATAAACAAAATCTTAAAAAAAAAAAAGAATTATCCAGTCCTAGGGCGCCTGGGTGGCTCAGGTCATGATCCCTGCTGGGCGGGAAGCCTGCTTCTCCCTCTCACCCCCTTGCTTGTGTTCCCTCTCTAGCTATATTTCTGTCAAATAAATAAAATCTTAAAAAAAAAAAAAAAAAGAATTATCCAGTCCTTCAAGAACAAGGGCATTTCCAACAGTCTTCTTTTTACTTGTAATAACCACTTCATGTTTACCAAGTCCCTGGCCTATGAGAAATGAGAAGTTGCAGCCTATCTTTTATATCAACCATCTCTCAAAGAGAGTAGAAAGAAAATAAAATCCCTTCTGGGTCTCAGAAATGTTAGAGTAAGTGATTTTTTTTAAAGTATCTGAGTCAGAGGTCAGAGGTCTGGGTTTGCTCCATTTCATACTCCCCTCTACCCTAGCCCCCTTGCCCCCACACCAGCTAACAGACAACATACCTGAACCTATTCCATCTATGTACACCAGGCATGCAGCATGGACAAATGATGTCACAGTGGAGATGGTCTCTGGCCTTTTCAAAGCAGCTTCCTCCCCCATTGTGTTCATGAAGTTAACCCAGGACAGGATATCTCTGATACTGACCACACATCTTCGGCCAAATTCCTGGTGGGTTAGCCAATCAATGAAATCCAGCATCACCTCAGCTATGTCAGCCCCTAAAACACAAAGACGCAAAGGCAGTTGCTTAGAAGTAGCTGTATCAAACACTCCAAATAGGCTTTTGTAACATGGGGCACAGAGATGGCCTAAGAGAGGTCTATGCTCCATAAGATTATATGCAAATTTCTGTGAAAGTACATTACTGCTTCTTCTAAAGCGAGAGGGTCCATAGCTTTTATTCACTCCCAAGAGGTTCATGACTAGCATCCTACACCTACCAAAAAAGAAAAACCACCTTGAGAATTACAGCCTAAGAGGCAATCCTGAAAACTGCTCAGAGTGTTCATTTGCTCCACATTCAGATATAATTCTGAAGTTAAGACACAAGGATTTTAGAAAATATATAAATTTTATTGTATTTTAAACTGACTCACTGGAATGGGGATGCCATATTTTCAGGGGCATTTTTTAAAAGGTTTTATTTATTTGAGAGAGGGAGAGAAGAAAAGGAAGGAG
This sequence comes from Spilogale gracilis, assembly GCA_004023965.1. Classification (NCBI taxonomy): domain Eukaryota; kingdom Metazoa; phylum Chordata; class Mammalia; order Carnivora; family Mephitidae; genus Spilogale; species Spilogale gracilis. The sequence continues at coordinate 157,968 of PITA01002461.1, forward strand.
GGAGAGAGACCATGAGCTGGGGCAAGGGAGCAGAGGAGAGCGAGAAGCAGACTCCCCAATGTGCAGGGAGCAAGATGTGGGACTCGATCCCAGGATACTGGGATCATGATCAGGACGCTGGGATCATGACCTGAGCTGAAGGCATATGCTTAACTGACTGAGAAACCCAGGCGCTACTTCAGTGGCATTTAGTTCTGGTTTTTTGTCTTATTAAATCAATGCATCCATCAGAATTCAGCAAATTAGAAGATTCATAACTTTTGTTTCATGATTTAAGTTAAAGGGACCAGTCTAATTATCACAATTTCATACTGTAAATTATTTGGAAAAAAACATCTTAAGTAATATAATTAAAAGCAATGTCAATTAAGTTTAACAAAGCACTTTATGTAATTCCTGAAGTCAACAATAAACACTTATCTAAAAAGTATGAGCACCCAAGAACGTGTTTTAAAAAAATATAATACGATGGGAAGCAATCAGCACTGCTATAATATAAAGTGGACCATTCCACAAGAGCCTTCAAAGCTATACTGCAAATCATTCAGAAGAAAACTAGTTAGAAGAAAAATGCGAATTATAAAAAAACCCCAAGAATCTTTAAAAAGAACATAAAATGATAACTCAAGGGAAAAAAATGCAGTCACAGGGCGCCTGGGTGGCTCAGTCGGCTTAGGTCATGATCCCGGAGTTCTGGGATTGAGCCCTGCATCGGGCTCCCTGCTCAGCAGGAAGCCTGCTTCTCCCTCTCTTACTCCCCCTGCTTGTGTTCCCTCTCTAGCTGTGTTTCTCTCTGTCAAATAAATAAATTTAAAAACAAAAAACAACAACAACAACAAAAAAAATCCAGTCACAATGAGGAAAGCAATTAAATGCTGTTTCAGCGTCAACATTTCAGAGTGGAATAAATCTGAAGTAAATCAAGGACTTAACGGACAACTTATCCATTGTTAAAGGATAATTAAACCTTGACTATTAGAAAATAATCAGGTGAAGTGGATGGGTTCATACATTTTTTATAACAAATATTAAAAGGTAACAAAATAGGGATCTATGTTATAAATGTATAATAAATACTAATATGTAAAATGATTGGGGTGCCTGTCTGACTCAGTCGGTAGAGCATGTGACTCTTGAAATCAGGGTTTTGAGTCTGAGCTCCACGTAGGATACAGAGTACTTAAAAAATAAATAAAGATAAAATGATTGGTATTTATTAAAAAATAAATCATACAGAATGCTTATCACTAGTAATTTAAAGGAAATGACATTTTAGACTACTTATTAAAGTAGCAAGAATAAAACAATGGATTTCATTGTATTTAAAAAACAAAACAAGGGGTGCCTGGGTAGCTCAGTTGGTTGGGTGACTGCTTTCAGCTCAGGAGACCCAGGATCAAGCCCCACATCAGACTCTTGCTCGGCGGGAAGCCTGCTTCTCCCTCTCTCACTCCTCCTGCTTGTGTTCCCTCTCTAGCTATGTTTCTCTCAGTCAAATAAATAAATAAAATCTAAAAATAAATAAATATAAAAACCAAAAAATAAATAAAAAACAAAACAAAACAAAAAAACACTCCATGTTAGAGGACTATCACAAATAGGCATTTACTAAGTTGTTGGAAGCACTGCGAATGGAACCATCCTTCTGGAAAAAGATCTGGCCATAAACAATGAGAACTATGAATTTCCTTATTTCTACTTGTAGGAATACAACTCAAAGAAATAACTCTTAACAGTATGTTATTTTAATAAAAACACAATGTCTTCAGAAGTATTGGTCATAAGAGTGGGAGATTTTAAAAAGCCCATATGCCCTTCAGAGGTATTATTTGAAAAAAACAAAAGAAAACATCCATTTCATAGAATCTTCTGTTTTGTTCATACTACGGATGTACAGAAAAAACTACTATAGAGGGGCGCCTGGATGGCTCAGTTGGTTAAGCGACTGCTTTCGGCTCAGGTCATGATCCTGGAGACCCGGAATCGAGTCCCACATCGGGATTCCTGCTTGATGGGAAGCCTGCTTCTCCCTCTCTCAGTCCCTCTGCTTGTGTTCCCTCTCTAGCTCTGTTTCTCTCTGTCAAATAAATAAATAAAATCTTAAAAAAAAAAAACAAATAAACAAAAAAAACTACTATAGAGCTCTGAACAAAAATTCCTAGAGAAAGTTAGTAGAACTCAGCAATATTTATATTTTAAGACGATATAGTGAATATACTCTAAGTATTCTGAATAGGATCAGAATTCAATTTAGAATTCACAATTAGTTGAAACATTAGATTCATTAAATCTTACATATTTTTATAAAGAAAATTTGGAAATAAAAGCTTCATCTAGTTTCCTGCTTTTAAGAACATTTTTACACTGTGCCAATGTGATCCATTCCAGATGATAAAAATTAAACCACTTCTCCCTTACTCTCCTTGTTCCCTGAGGATCTCGAATGCTTCCCCAAAGAAGCTGCTGCCATGTAGACCTTACAAAGCTTACACTAAACAAGCTCCCTAAGACAAGCAGTGAGGCTCAGAGTTAAGTCCTAGGGGGCACAGTGCCAACTGCCCTATAGAGAAACTGTTCACTCCATTAAGCATGAAGCCCACTGGTGATGGAGCCAACGGGGCAGTGTGATGGCAACTGCATTCTCTGCCATTCTTATTACAATCCAAATAACTTATAAGAGTACACAGCCCATAGGAGGTAATAGAGACTACATCTAAGGGGAATTCCACCCCAACGTAGAGCCAAAAGACAAACCATGCTTAATTTGCCTTCTCCTTCTTTAATTAGAATTCTCACAATAAGTGTAGCATTACAAATAGCACACAACCAAGGTAAGTAAGAAGTTCTGGGGGCGCCTGGGTGGCTCAGTTGGTTAAGCGACTGCCTTCAGCTCAGGTCATGATCCCGGAGACCCGGGATCAAGTCCCACATCGGGCTCCCTGCTCGGCGGGAAGCCTGCTCCTCCCTTTCTCACTCCCCTTGCTTGTGTTCCCTCTCTGGCTGTTTCTCTCTGTCAAATAAATAAAATCTTTAAAAAAAAAAAAAAA